>PVJS01003350.1:0-76430 GCA_004027185.1 Glis glis
AGAGAGAGAGAGAGAGAGAGAGAGAGAGAGAGAGAGAGAGAGCACATGCGCAAGGGACCAGGGACATAGGTAGTTCCCAGGCCACAATCCCAGTGACCTACCTCCTCCAGCCATGCCCTACTTGCTTATAGTACTGCCCAGTAAATCCATTTAAAGAATTAATTCATCAATGGATTAATTCACTGATAAGGTTCAATGATTTCACCTCTGAACATTTTTGCATTGCCATTGCATGAGTGTTTCCAGGAGACATTCTATATTCAAACCATAACAAGCACTGATTTTCTGCATAAATCTGAATACTCCCCTCCATTCAATAAAAAATCTACCCCCAAACTGTATTTCATACTTTTTCTGAGGATGTTAATCTCAAGCATTTCTTTTCTTCTTTATGACAATGGATCTTCAGGTCAATTAGATTTACTAACATCCTTTTACTGAGGGTGATCACCTATCCTTTGTGGTTAAGTAAAATATGTTCATGCCAGAAATGGTGTCGCATTCCTGTAATCCAGGTACTTGGGAGCCTGAGGTAGGAGGATTGTAGTTTCAAGGCTAGTGTGTGTGTGTGGGGGGGGGGGGCAAGTGAGACACTGTTTCAAAATAAAAATAAAATAGGGCTGGGGGGTGTAGCTCATAGGTAGAACTGTCCCCTCCGGATTCAAACCCCAGTACCACAAACAATATCACACACACACATACAAAGGAAAGGAGAGAAAAGGAAAGGACAGGAAAGGAAACAAAAAATATGTTCAGGCTTTAAACTGTATTGTAATAGTGATGAAGTCAGCCTTGACTTCACTGAGAAGTTGGCATGGAATGAAACATACTAAGAAGTTGTACTTTTGGTTGGTAGCTTGAAATCTTGAGTTGGGCCATAGATTGAAATGGTCTCCATATTGCATAGAGATATAGGGCTTGGTAGGTAGGACAACTTGAATTTGAAGAATCTCTATTGTGGAAACAAAAACTTGCATTATCTTAATATTGCCTGGTAGAGGATCCAGAATATTTTCAAATAAATTTGTTTTCAACTTGGCAGGTTGTCTTCTTTCTTTCTTTTTTGCAGAACTGGGGATTGAACCCAGGGGCATTCTACCTCCGAGCTACACCCCCAGCCTTATTTTTTATTCTTTATTTTGAAACAGGGTCTCACTAAGTTGCAGAGGGCCTCACTAAATAGCTGAGGCTGGGCCACAAACCTGCGATCCTCCTGTCTCAGCCTCCCAAGTACTGGGATTACAAGCGTGCACCACCACACCTAGCACAAGTTGTCTTCTTTCAAAGGGTATGTTTGTTTGGAAATTAAATAGTTGACCACTTACTCCTAGCAAGCATAAGACAGGTCATCTTAAATGGTAATCATAGCATAAGATGTAAAATCTGCCTTTATCTTAATTGCTAAAACTGTCATACCGTACTACTAATGGAAACTCAGAGTAATAACACAAAACTTTCAGATGTCTGTAGTATGTATTTAGATATAATAATTCAATGAAAAATCTAATAACTAGATAAGAGCAGAACTAAAATAAGTTTGCTTTTAAAGTTTTATGGGATTTGTGCATATTTTAATATAATTACTTATAAATCATTCTGAAAATAAGGAATTATATCAGATTAAATGGAGAAAATTGAAAAAATTTTAAAGTAGCCAATTGTAAACAAGACCAATAAACATTACATAATCCCTCTACTGTGGGGAGGAAAATGCTGGAAATGCTGGAAGAATGTGAAGTTTTATGACTTCAGAGGTGGGGCAAGGGGAAATGTTGAATCTTTCGTTTTTTTAATTATTTTGGATTAAAAAACAAACTCGTACATTTGACAGAAAAAGAACAACAAATGGGACAACAAAATCATAGCTGCTTCTTTAGAAACGATTGAAAGTTTAATGATCATTTTTTGCAATTTCACATCTTTAGGCGGTTCTGTTCTGGCTGCCTGCATGGAGGCTTTCCGGACTATTGATAGGGAGGTTCAGGAAGGCATCCACCCCTGCCTGGGAGCAGTGGACCTGATCCCCATCTACCCTCTGTCTGGTGTTGGAGTAGAAGAGTGTGGAGCTGTGGCCAGAAGTAAGAGAAAGTTTGGGGGTTGTTATTCCTTATTGGAAACTGCATATCCAAACCCAGACAGCCTGTGACGATGGGATCACTCCTCAATTCCCTGGGAATAGTCAGTCTTGAAGACTTGTGTGAGAGATAAGCGTTCTTAGGGTGCAGTGGCACACTGTGTCTTGGTGACTCATCTTCTACTTTCCAAGCCATACCATTATGGAACACTACATGCCGTGGGACCTGGCAAAAAAAAAAAATCAATAATTTTGTCCCTTACAAATTCACAATGGATCGCGAGGAAACAACCATAGTTTCTAATGAGTTCCTTTGACTCTTGGGGCAGAATGATGGCATGTTTTGCCCATCTGTGTCCTATTTTCTTGAGCAGGGGTAATGATGAGGTTGAAAAACCACTTTAATGTTAACTCCTACCCCTTTTTTTTCTTCGATTTTTTTTCTTTTTTCCCTCTGCACAACTTTCTAAGATTTTCTGTAGAGCCGATCTGTCACGCGCATGATTTCAACCCTAGGGGTAAGTTTAATTTGGAAAATTTGAGCTATGTCACTTGAGGTGTTTTTGAATTAGGCAAATTGGGAGAAAAGAAAGACCTTTTGCCTGAACTGTCTAGCTGCACCATGGTTAATTACGAGATGCAGAGGCTTATAACCTTTGGGGAAAAGCTGGGCTAAGGATAATTGCATTCTTCTCTGTATGACCTCAAAAATCTCTCTATGATGTTGCCTCCTTTTTATTTAATAGTAAATTGTCTAACATTTGGGATGTCGATTTGGACTTTAGCTGAGCTACCTCAAGCCCCAGAAATAGGAAATGAGACTTGTTTCCAAAGGAGCAGCCCAAGCCCGCTGCCTGTGTTGCATAGTAATGTGACCTGACAGCTGAGGGGTTATTTCCCAAGGAAATCTTGGCCCAAAATTTGCCTTACTTTTGATCCAAGAAAGAGTTAAAATTCAGAATGGAAGAAAACATGTTTCACACAAAAATGAAGAGTTCAGAATTGTCCAGACCAGAATAATGATTTTAATTGTCTTCAAAACAATTACGGACAATTACATTAACTCTCAAATTAGCTAGTACATGAAGTTCATCCTTACATGAGGACTAGTCCACCCCAGATGTTCCTCCTGTGTAGGAGACAGTTGAGAACCAGAGGGCCTGGACACAGTATTTCTCCCTTCCCTTGCCCTTTTGCTTCCTTGGCAGCTACTGTACCTCATGATTTAAACATGGACATTTCTAATTAAATGAGAGCTCAGCTGCATTCTTGAACTAATTTATAACATTTGATTTGAAATGTAATAGCTTCAATCTTCATCTGATTAAAAACAGTCATATACTGTACATGGTTACTATTTTGATGCTCCAACATGCAGTTTTTATTTTTACATTCCCTTTCTACACAGCTGTTCATCTAATATCATCCAAATTTTTTTAAGTTTTTTTTTTGTAACAGCATGCTCAGGCATTCTTATGAGGCAAAAGTATTCACATTCTAGGCTCCTGCTGTTTTCAAAAGAGTGAAGAGGTGTTTTTTACTAGAGTAACCCCTTTCCAAGGAAACCAACTTTCAGAAAATCTGGTTAACTTTCTTTGGGACAAAGGACAATGCAGGACATTCTGGTGACATAAAAAGTAGTTAATATCAATATGTGGAATTCACTTATGCTTTGTATGCAAAAATTCTGCAATTTTGTTTTCAACTGTAAGTTCACTTATACCTTAAGAGAGGAGTTCTTAAAGTGAGTCCAAAATTGGTATTCAGGGGATTTATAAATGCTGTCAAAATTATTTGTAAGTTTTTATGCATGTGCTTTTGTGTATACAAACTAGAAACACACACACATAATTTTGCATATAATTTTTGTTGGAAAAATTCTAGAATAAAGGGAAAAACAATGCAGAGGTGAGAGCAGCCTGAACTGAAAGATGTGGAGAGGACTGAGTGTGGCTGCCCGGAACATAGAGACGGGATAGGATGAGAAAAGTCTTCCTGGGAGTGTTAAGAAATAAGGCTCAAGAAATCATAAGAGGCTAATTATGAAGCCAGGTCGAGGAGCACAAACCTTATCCTAAAGGCAGTACAAACCACTGCAGAGTTTTAAGCAAGAAAATGGTATGATTGGCTTTGAATTTAAACAGATCATCTAGCCTGTATGATAGAGTGTGGATGTGATGGAGAATGATAGAAAATGGAGAAGCAGATGGACCAGGTTGGGAAGATGATAGTGCTCTAAGATAACAGAATAAGGACACTCCATAGGACATTGGAGGGTGGGGGCAAAGCGGTGGCATGATAGTGTCACCACTTACAAGTGATGCAAGAATGAGGATTTGGGGAAAAGAGCATGAACACATTTATTTTTTACATGCTATCATTTGGCTGTTGGACTTATAGTTTGGAGCTCAGGAGGGATATAGATCTAGGCTATGTTTATTTAAAGCTTATAGATTTTTCTAATATTTTGGACCTTGGCTTTCATTTCTTGTAAAAACCCACATTTGATCTATTAAGTTACATGTAATTATTATCTCTATTATGTCTCCAAAGATTTTCCTTCCCTCTCTCTCTCTTTCTTTATACTTCCCTCCCTTTCCTGCTTTTTTTTTATCAAAATGATGCATGTGGCTAAAAGTCAAATATTCTATAAGGGTTATTTAAAAAATTCTTGCCTCCCTAACCACCTACCCCCACCATGCATATACTTCATTTTCCTTCTCTCAGAATTATTTCACCCTATTATTTAAAATTTAACTCCAGATATCTAAATATCATATTTGAATCAGTGCTTCGTGGTTTTTTAGTTTTAGGCATTATCTATTGACTTCTCACTGCAGAAGATGAGAATATAGCTTCCTCTCATATGCTCCTCACCCCCAGCGCTGTGCGTGCTTGCGTGCACACACACACGTGCACAAACATACAGAACTCAAGTACTCTCTCCTCTTAATATGTCAAAATTTGAATTACTATTTAGTGGTTATATTATAACTATGTAATCATTACTCATAATGAATCATATTATTATTATTTTGTCCTTTTTGCATAACTTTTTTGTGCTGGAGCTGATCATTATCTTTTTCATTATTTGTTTACTTGGTATTTTACATATAGTCATATAGTATATAACGATGTTTCAGTCATTGATGGACTGCAAATACAATATACCATGTAGTCTAGATGTGTAGTAAGCTATACCATCTAGGTTTGTGTAAGTACACTCTGTGATGTTTGCACAATGACAAAATCTCCTAATTATACTTTTCTTAGAATATATCCCCAATGGGAAGCAATGAATAACTGTACTTATCACTAGTTTAACCCCAAATTCTCTGTCAGTAAGTACATCTCTTCATGCATTCAGATAGAAAAATCTATCTAGTGAGTGTTCTATCAATTTCATTTTCTTAAAGAATTATCTTTTAGAACTCTCTGATCTGTTCCAGTTAAGACCAGTTGCCTTCGTGCATTGAGGTTAACTGTCATGCTGAAATCTCTTTTTGACATCTTGAGTGTTCTCTCAAGTGTGTGTGTGTGTATGTGTGTGTGTGTGTGTGTGTGTGTGTGTGTGTGTGTGTGTGTTACTGGGGATTGAACCCAGGGGTGTTCTACCTCTGAGCTTTACCCCCTGTCCTATTTTATTTTGAGACAGGGTCTTGCTAAGTTGCTGAGGGCTTCACTAAGTTGCTGAGGCTGGCCTCGAACCTGCAATGTTCCTGTCATAGCCTCCCAAGTGCTGGGATTACAGGCATGTGCCACCATGACCAGCTTTATCTTTCTTCATTTTGGATCCTCTGTTTCCTGAACCTTAATCACTGTTCCTCTCTCTCTGTCTCTGTCTCTGTCTCTGTCTCTGTTAATGCTCTTGTTTTGGTGGAATACATCCTCTAGTTGCTGTCTAGCAAAAAGGTAAAGAACATATTTGAGACCTTGCATGTATGAAACTGCCATTACTATCTTCACACATAATTGTTACTTTGGTTAGGTATACAATTCTGGGTTAGGAATAACTTTATTTTAGAGACCTCATGTCATTGAGTTCTCATTTCCATGTTGCTGTTGAGACTTCTGAAGACTTTATAATTTCTGATCTTTTGCATGTGACCTATCATTTGTCACTGGAAGCTTGTAAGATCTTCACTTTTTTTGCCTGCGTTCTGCAATTTATGTGGTATGCTTTTGTATGGGCTTCTTTTCATCCATTTTGCTAGATACTTAGCAGGCCCTATTGATCCTTGAAGCTTTTGTTCTTCAATGCTGGACAATTCTCTTGAATTACTCCATTGATGATTTCTTCCATTTTCTCAATTCTTTCTGGAAGCTCTCATTTTGGGGTATTAGAAATCTTCTACTGATCTTTTACATTTATTTATTTTCTCTCTTCTTTTACATCAGTTCATATTTTTATAATACTTTCTGGTATATTTCCTCTATTTTATATCCCAAACCTTCAGTAAATTTTTCATTTCTTCCATGTTAATTTCAAAATGCTTTTATTTATTCTGTGGATTTTTAAATATTTTATTTGTTAAAATAATATCCTGGTCTTACCTCAAGAATACATTATCAAAGGATAACTTGGCATTTTCTTTTTGCATAGTGTGTGTGTTTCCCCACCCCCACCCCACTCTAATGTGGTTTCTTTTTTCTCTGCTTGCTTTCCTTAGGTGTCTGTTGACCCCTGGTTAGTGTTTGGAGCGCTACTCTGAGTGGACACTAAAGAGCTGAATGGATACTCTGAGCATATATATGGGGTTTCAGATGTAGGGTGATCTGGCTTCGTTGTTTATCTGGGGAATCCCCATGTTAGTATTATTTTGGCCTGACCTCTCAGATGTTGAAGTTTCCCAGAGAAGGATGTTCTAGTCTTCAACCCGGAGTGTAGAGGCAGCAGACAGTGTCCTGGAAGAGGGCTGAAAAAGTCCCAGAATTTAGTGAGGATAGGGGCCAAGTTGTTGCCTGTCACTGTGAAACTGGGGTGGACTCTAATTGCTCTTAAACAGACTTCCCACCAGACTTCCTATTTTCAGCTTCTCCTTAACCTTCACCTTGACCATAGCCTCCCAAAGGGAGGCTGCCAGTTTTGACTGTCTTCAGGTGTCTGCAGTGTAAGTCAGCTTGCTTCTCTGCTATCCCTTGTGCCACCTGAGGTCTGCTAAATCACCTACCACTCATATATCTGCTCTCCAACTTCCAATGCTTTTGTCTCCTCTTCCATTTCTGTTTGAGTGAGTTAATGATTTAAACACAATCTTTCTACCAATCAAAAAAATTTTTTTAGTGTTTTTGGTAGAAGTGAAAGTAAGCATACAGATCCACACTTCCATCTCTACCTGAAGTCTATACTTCTCTAATTCTTGATGATTTTTAATTATCCTGGATCCTTCATGAGTCTACCTAATTTGGAATCATTGGTTAATTTACAGAAACGCTCTCCTTTTAACTCAGTATTGAAGGTATTTACTTTGAACTTCTGGACTTCTATGCCTTTTGTATAATTTCTCCACATGAATCCTGAGCCTCCTGTATGTTTTGCATATCTCCTTTACTTACTGTTTCACATGCAGGAGCCAGTGTCTCTGTCACACGACCTTGTTGCCTGCACACACAAACTTTCATGAGGAGATTGAGTGAATATGGAAGGGAGGGGTCAGGGCAGAAGGTGTCCAGGCAAATTCTCCCAATGATTTGTCAGTGAGAGTGGGCCTACCTACTATGTAGACTCAGAGTATTCAGCTTTCAAAGGCTGGACCATAGTCATGAGTTTTGTAGCTGATATGGAAGTAGCTTTTTATGTCATTGATCAAATTAAATAATGTTTATACCATGTAAGTCAAGGTTATTATATAGGAGGTAGGAAAGATGAAGTGCTAGTTAAATAAGTTGTATATATGAAGAAATATCTCCTGCATGTTTGATTTAAAATTTTTTATTTATCTTCAAATATATAAAACATTAATGAATTTGATTAGAATTATCAGCCTCGAAGATTTTTTTTTGAGTATTTTTATGACTTGGAGGACCTGTGCCATGACACATTCACGGGGTGTCAACACTTGTGTGATAATCTTGAGACCCTTCGATTACCTCTTTACAGATTGTCAAAACATGTGCTGATCTGGCAAATCAGGAGCAAGTTTTTACTTCAAGAATTTTCCACTCTGATTCTTCAGTTGCTATGGAGATTGTCTCATGAAACAGCATTGGATTTGGTTGATATTAGTCAATTTAGGTGCTGAGTTCTGATAGAGTTCTTGCCACCATTGACAGTATCTTTCATTGCCATAGTGCAAAAATAATAGTTGATTTTTACATATATATGTAAACATATTTAGGATATAGTATTTGGTTTGAGAATTATAGAATACTTCCACCATAAAAAATCTGAAGAAAGGGAGGGATGGTGCATTAGGAAAGTGCTTAAATATGGAGGTTGATTTCCAGTGAGCTTAAGACATTTTAACTATGAAGGAGCATTACCAGGTTACCCACACATATGCATTACTACAGGCTTTGTGAATGCAACAGGGTTATATCTACTACTGTCAAACAGAAGTACTGATGAGGAAGGAAAAGGCCAAATGAGAGACTTGGAAGGAGCTAATAATCTTCCCTGACCAACAATTATGTATGAACCCAACTATACTTAAAAAGGCTGCACTCTTTCCTCACTTTGGTTCTGCCAAAACCTGCTGAAGTACCAGCAAATTAACACCTCATTGGGGAACCCTTGGCCAGTGGGGGACTGGAACCAACAGATAAATGCTCTCCTTTTTTGTCCCTGAGATGGACAGTTCTGAGGCCCATCTCAGCAGGATCAAGCCCCAGTTGCTTACACCTGTGATCAGCTGGGTTATATGCCATTGGATTGGCTCTTCTTCCTTCCCTGTCTCACTCCTCATTCTTACTGAGTAGGGCTTATTAAAATGGTGACAAGAACAAATGTCCTAGGAGAATCTCTTAACTTGAATGAGTAGGTGGAATGCATGAAATCTTTGCTGCTTGACTGTACACTTCTTGAATTTCTCTCCTAGTCTAGAGGTCACATATAAGATAAATAGTTTAAAGTTGGGAGGCTCTCCCCTCTCCTGACAACCACTTTACCTAGGGAAAAGGGTCTCTTGGAATATTCAGAATTAAGCCAGAGGTCATTGTGGGAGATATTAAACATTTACCCTTTACTAGCAAAGGCAGCCCTGGGGGTTGTTAAAGTTTAGGGGCTTTAGTTTTCTTATTTTTAGTAGACATTTATAGCTTTCAGAGGCTGATATTTTATGCAGTTGCTGGTGGTATTTTAGAGAATGTGGATCTAATAGGAGATTTAAGTAGGTGACTTAATACCACATTAACTGTATTGGACAGGGTTCACTAGATTAACAGAATTCACAGAATGAGTATATTTGAAAAAGGGATTTATCAGATGGACTTACAGTTTGAAGCAATGTAGTCCCAAGTTCTGACTGCACATGGAGAGTCAGAGGAACCAGTAGCTGGTCGAGAGGTCTAAGAGCTGGAGTCTTAGGATCGGAGCAACCACTAATTCAGTCCAGTCCAAGATGTGAAGATCAGGAAGCTCTTCGGAGAAATGATGATGAAGTTTCAGTTCGAAGGGCTGGAGGGTGACGATCTCAGACGAGAGCAGAAGATCAAGAAGCTCTTCAGAGAAACGGTGAAGTTCCAGTTCTATGAGCCGAAAGCCAACGATCTCAGGCGAGAGCAGATGCGTTTTCTTCGGAAAGAGTCGCGCATCACTCTACGTGGCTTCTCCCTCTTTTATCTAAGTCCTGCACCTATCAGAATCCTGCTGCCTACATTCAGGGCAGGCATTCTATTTAATCTGCTGTTACACACCCAAAGTCACATGATCTTGGGTGTGTCATGATCAAGTCAAGTTGACAAACTAGATTGACTATCACACTAACCTTTTAAGCCCAAGCCCACAAACCTTGGAGATGCTTTTTCCGAATTCCTTTTCCTTTTTCCTCCTTCCTAGCAATGACATAATGATGTTAGTGGCATAGATGGCTCTGTAAGATGAAGCGCATATGTAAGTCAGCTTTTTGTTGCTGTGACCAAAATACCTGACAAGAACATCTTAGAGGAGGAAATGTTTATTTTGGCTCATGGTCTCAGAGGTTCAGTCCATGGTGGCCTGTCCCAAGGCAAAAGCATCATGGTAGCAGGGCATGGAGAAGGAAAGCTGATTAGCTCATGGTAGCTGGGAAGCAAAGAAAGAGAGAGGGAGAGGAAGAGAGAGAGGAAGAGAGACAGAGACACAGAGAGAGAGAGGGAGACAGAGAGAGAGAGACAGAGACAGAGACAGACAGACAGACAAACAGAAAGACAGACAGGAAGATGCCAGGGGCAGATATAGTCCTAAAGGCCACACCCCCAGTGACCCACCTCCTCCAGCCATGTCTCACCTCTGAACCTTGCTGCATTGGGCACCAGGCTTTCAACACATGAGCTTTGGGGGACACTCCAGATCCAAACAGTGCATAATAGTCCACACCCTCAGGTGCTTACCTACCCATCCACCTGGTCTCTATTGGTGGAGGAAGGATGTGCTTCCCAGGAGACTCAGAGCATGTGATAACCATAATGACAGCAATGTATGGCTATAATATTATGATATTATAATAATTATAACATCATTTAATATGTTGATAATTGTGTGACTATTAAATTATATATATATATATATATATATATATATATTTACACACACACACATATAGTGTGTGTGTGTGTGGTACTGGGGATTTAACCCAGGGGCATTCTACCTCTGAGCAACATCCCCAGAGGTCTCACTAGGTTGATGAGAGTGTCACTACTTGCTGAGGCTGTCCTCGAACCTGTGATCCTCCTGTCTCAGTCTCCCAAGTATTGGGATTATAAGCATGCACCATCATGCCTGGCCTAAAATTACATATATTAAATAACTCATTCTCCAATTTTAGCTAGCCAAAAATATAGTATGATAAGATTTCATGACATTATTTATGCTTGTCTTCCCACTGTAGCATATGCATGACTCTCTGGGTTATCTCCTAAGTTGAGGTGGTTATAGGATTGTCATAATGAGAATGAGGAAGTAACAGTCAGTGTTCATGTCTGACTTTCTGACAGTCAAAAGCAGAGGCCTTGGGAAAGTAGGGTACAGGGGTTATATCATGGCAACAGAATTAGGCAATGGAGAAACAAGGAGGCATCTCACTCACTGCCCCCAGGGATAAGAGGATGGAGTGGGGTTTCAGAGGAGGGCATAATAAATAGCCCATTCATCTTCTCCTAAGTTTTGAACCAATTCCATAGAAGAGAAAGGCAGACGAGAAATGGAAATACTACCTTTATTACTGATAAGATTAACACTGGTGGCTGGGCTTGCTCAGCCAGAGAATTAGACAGCCTTATCCAGTGAGGCACACACAGCACTGGGCAGGACAGGCCCACCGCTGGACAGCTTTATGGCAAGGAGGAGTGGACAGATGTGTATGTTTCCTGCTGACAGCCAGCTCCTGAGAAGGAAGGAGGAGTCAGGGGCAGGCCTGTGCATACCCAGTTTCTCTCCCCAACTCCCCATCAGGGAATGAAAAATGGGTGGGAGCAAGGCCAGTGTATTAAGTTACTAGGGCTATAGTAACAGAGCACCACAGGCTAGGTGACTTCACAGAAATTTATCATCTCAGAGTTTGGAGGCTGGAAGTCTGGAGACTGGAAGATCATGGTGTCAGGAGGATTGGCTTCCTCTAAGGCTGCGAGGAAGGATCCGTTCCATCTTGGCTTGTACATGACTGGCTTCATGTTGACATCGCATTCTTCCTGTGTATTGTCCATGTCTAAATTTCCCCTTTTTATGAGAACACCAGTCATATTGGATTAGGGGCTCAACCTACTACAGTATGATCTCATCTTAATTAAATTTATCTGCAATGACCCTACTCCCAAATAAGGTCACATTGTGAGATTCTAGGGGCTGGGACTTCAACATAGGAATTTTGGTGGGGAAACAGATCCACTTGTAACAGGCAGCAAGACCAGCAGAACTGTCTCTGTGCAGAAGGAAATGTCAATCATGGGAGAGAAGCATTCTTCTCCAAAAGGAGATTGAGGAAGGTAGGAGTGGGTTGTGTGGAAACAGGCCTTGCCTGAGAAGTGGTGATGAGAAGAGGGGCTGTGAGAAGAGAGATGGCAGGACTTGACTTCTGGGGGCAGCAAGTGGTGAGAGATGAGGCCAAGTTTGAGACTACTGAGAGATTGTTGAGTCTTGTTTGTGACCAGTGGCCAGGCAGAGGCTTGGGAGCTGGCACCCACAGGAAAAAAAACTTACTCATGCACACTATTTATTTGCGTTTGGGGGCACATAGACTGGGTGGAAGGACCAAATTAACTATTAGTTGCTGTCTGGAGTGGGCTCTATGTTGAAGATTATTTACAGATTGCTGCTATGTTGTTCCAGAACAACTGGACCCAGTTTATGAGACCTGGCCCCAAAGTGCTGTGAAATCCAGAAAAGAGAGGCAGACAGAGCGAGGACCGAACAGAATACAGTTTATTGGGGGATTTACTGATGTAAGTGTGGTCCTGGGCAGCAGCAAGGCCAAGTGGAGCTTCACAATTTGGGGTATACATATTGGTTAGGACAAAAGTGACTTCGTGTAAGCCAGAATGTGCCTGGTTTGTTTTATGCTAGTATCAAAGAGTCAGACACATTCCTGGTGCCAGGGTCTGATTGTCAAGCTCCACATACCACTTACCACTCTAATGGTTTTGTCTATTTACACAGTGTCCTGGGTGATATGCAGAAAAAAACTAACTAGAGTTCCTCGGGGCAGTCATGGCGGTTAGCACTCAAGATGGCTGTATTTGGGCCAAGCTGCGTGCATATAGCTGTCCAGTGGGTGGCTTTGCCACGTCCTGTTTGAGCTATTCTTTGGGGCACCCTCAGCTTTGCTATAGATCCCTGAGAGGTCCTTACTGGAGTAGCAGTATTTGGAAGCAATAGGTTCAATACCAGACTTCCCCACCCATTCCATATGCGTGTGTATCTGTGAGTTTCTGATCAGCATGAGCTAACCAATAACATCATGTGGAGAGGGAAGCCAAGTGGTAAGAAGGCCTAATGAGAATGGCAGAGCTAAACAATGTGCGTTCAAATCCCTTATTTGCAACCAACCCCGGGAACTTTTTTTTTTAGTGTCTTTTTCAGTCTCTTATAAAATGGGAGAATAGTACCAGCCTATGGGGATGGTTATGACACATGACTACATCTAAAACCTGGTCCTCTACCTCCTACCAGGCATCAGTATTTTGTGAGATTCTCTATGAACCGTGGAGGGGGTGCTGAGCAGTTGGGTCCAGGCTATTCCCTTCCATTATAAAAACAGCAGATCCTTCTTCTCTGTTTTATGTATCAAGATTCCAAATAAGGTGCCTTTTGAGAAAAGGGATTGCAGGACAAGATGTTAGAAAACCACTTGAACAGGAGATGTCTGAAGGGCTTTCAAGTCTGAAATCCCAAGTTACATAGCAAACAGCCGCTCCCCAACAGTTCTTCATTTGCAAAATGATATTCAATACCTGCCTCAGAGAAGATAAATGGAGAGGTATTTGTGAACATCCAAACAGCACTGGAGTGCCTGTTATGTATCCATTTCCCATAGTAAATGCTGGCGTGACTATCAGAGAAGTATAGTGGAGTATCTTCTCTCAACAAAGCTGGGGCCATGAAACCTGTACACAAAACAAGGAGAACCATAGGACAGATGAAAAGAAGTTACTAGATACAGTGTAAGTGTAATATGTTAGTTTACTCAGAAAAGTTTCCTTTTTAAAATGAACCATACCATATCTGCATAAAGTGAAAAATACATCAGCATATGCCCTACAAAGAAATAATATGTTTCTTGGATTATTGGATAAAAATATGTGTGTAAAATATAACATATGCTTTCATGAATACCTATATCTATTTCAATATCTTCATGAAATTGTATGGGATATTAGGAGTTTACGGCACATCATTGTTCTGTTCATAATGAGGATAGAGGATAAATCAGATTTTTTTTCATTCTGTAGCTAGAAAATAGACCTAGAAACATTAAGAAACTTACTCATAGTTTTCTATCAGATAGCAACAGAACAAAGGATACTCACACCATTTATTTATTAGATTTTCCTGGATTTTTTCTTAATTCTTTTTCAAAATTTTAAGCACTACAGGTAAAATTTGATTACCACTCTCATTCCTGATTTTCTGAATCACCCCTGCCAAATTACGGTATAAGTATAGCATGTCTCAATCCAGAGTTTTCTCCATGCTTTTACTTGCATATTTGTGTCTAGTCTTATTATCCACTGGGGATTGGTTTCAGGACCCCTTGTGAGTGCATGCTCGATTTTCTTATATAATGTAGAATAACATTTGCATACAACCTATGCATGTCCTCCTGTATACTTTCACTCATCTCTAGATTACTATACTTAGCATAATATAAATACTATGTAAATAATTGTCATGCTATATAGTTGTTATGCTGTGTTGTTTAGGAAATAATGACAAGAAAAAAAGTTTGTACATACTCAGTACAGATGCAATTTTTTTCCAATTTGTGTGTGTGTGTGTGTGTGTGTGTGTGTGTGTGTGTGTGTATGTGTGTGTGTTTGTGTGTGTGGTACTAGGATTGAACCCATGGACATTCCACCTCTGAGATACACTTGCAGCCCTATTTTTTTATACTTTATTTTGAAACAGGTTCTCACTAAGTTGCAGAGGGTCTCACTAAGTTGCTGAAGCTGGCTGTGAACCTGCGATCCTCCTGTCTCAGCCTCCCAGGTACTAAGATTGCAGGCATGCACCATTGTGCCCGGCCTCCAAATATTTTTGTCACATGGTTGATTTAATCTCTCTCTCTTTTTTTTTTTGCGGTACTGGGGATTGAACCCAGGTGCGTTCTACCTCCGTGCTACACCCCCGGCCCTATTTCTTATACTTTATTTTGAAACCTGGTCTCACGAAGTTGCGGAGGGCCTCGCTGAGAGAGAGAGAGAGAGAGAAAGAGAGAGAGAGAGCTGAGGCTGGCTGTGAACCCGGATCCTCCGGTCTCCACCTCCCAAAGTACTGGGATTACAAGCATGTGCCACCACGCCCAGCCTGATTTAATCTTTTGATGCATAACTTGTGGATATGAAGGGCCTACTGTATACCCATACATTTAATGTAGCATTGCTTATGTTTGTATTACAAATGATATCATACTGTAACTTTTTCATTCAGCAAGATATCTTGGAAATCTGTCCATGGTATTACATATAGATCTAGTTCATTTCTTTTAACTACTGTATTGTTATCACAGTATGAATATATCACATTTTGTCGGTTCCTTTGTTTATGAACATTCATATTCTCATTTTTCTTGGTACCAATAATGTAGTATTGAACATTCTTGAAGAGTCTCATGCACAAATGCAAGGCTTTCTCTAGAGCAAATGCAAAATAATGGAATTGTTAGTTTTCAAACACTTTCAAATATGTGAACCTAACAATTTTTTTTACATGAAAATCAATGAATTGCTTATCTTGACCTCCTTTTTATATAATAGACGACACATTTTTTTCTTTGCATCTTATTTTTAATTGCCATGCCAATAAATGGACAACTCCAGTGCGAGAGAAGTCCCTTTTTTGTAGCAAGGCCTGTTCATTGGGAGTCACAGATGTTGTTTCAGTGTATCACTCTATGTGACCTTCTTTGTCCTCTTGAAATGATATATGACAAACAGTAGCACCCAGTGATGTGCAGTAGAGTTTTGTTTCCCCCCTCAAATTATTTTCTGCTATGTCAAGAAAGAACAGGCCACAGAACGTGTGAGTCGAGATGCAATTTAGGAATTGCACTTGATCTCATTTTTCAGCCTAATGTTTCTACTCTTTCATCATAAAGATCAGCTGCACTTTATTTTTTCCCCAGTCCCTTAGAATAACACCCAGTTCTAGTCAGCATGTTTAATGTACTTCTCAGCGATGTTCTAGCACAATAAATTTTTGTATCTCGTGCATGTGTACATATGGTAAAAATTTCTCCAAGTTCTAGCCATGTGGGGGAGGAATATTGCGGTTGCTTTGTTAATGCAGTGTTTGTGTTGGAGCAGGGACGGCCCCGCGCTTTAACTCTCAGCACTGGGCGTAATGAGATGGCTTTGATGGTGGTGTAAGAGTCTAGTGGGATGGTCACAGCTTCACACTTCAAAGCCGAGCATATGGGGTGAATACTGGTTAGCTTTGTACTCTTTGGGGATGGTTAGGAGACAATTCTTAACAGCTCTGTTTAATGAAGACATTGGAAAAGAAATGTTCTATCTTTAAAATAATTTTGAATTGCAAAGAGAGAAATTTCCACCACCCCCCTTCCATAGACTAAACTAAGAATAATTTTTCCTAGTCTGCACTTAATTAGAGACACTGCGGCATCACTGCTATGCTGCGTTTTCAAATGCCGCTTCTTTTAAACGCACTGTAGCAAGATTAATCGGCCAGTTTTATTTTAGGGATTTGTAGGGTTTAGGCAAAAACTTTTAGGGCTATCTGTTTTACCATCTGAGAGATTTTTTATCACTTCTGGTAGAGAGTTTTTCCCCTTCTCATTAAAAAATACATAAATAAAAAGTTAACTAAACAAAAAAGCTTGGCTATATTAAGAGAGCTATACTAAAGCTAGAGGGTGCTTATAAGATTTCAAGTCTAGCACCCAGTTTAATTTTTAGATTTTGTGCGTTTTTTCCTCCCCTACTTGATTTAAGTCTGAGGTGCAAGGGGTTGGAAAATACTTTTTTTGATTGGTATGTGCTTCTGAAAAGATTTTATACTTTTTTTTGGTATCACTAGAGTTCTGATTTAGGAATAATAATGACAAACCATGCATTCATGCAGCAGATCAGAGAAAAGGGAATTTATTCCTAGAGAAAAGGGGGTGACAGACTTGAGGTTTCTTTCTACGTTGTGCATTTTGGCTGGTATCAAACATGTAACAAGACTAAGCTTAAGAGTTACGTTCCTTGAGCTGCTGAAATACAATTCTGTTTAACAGTTAAATTTCAACTCCCTTTATACCAGTAGTCCTAAATTGCCTCTGAAAAAAAAGCAGAAGGGAAAAGAGTGGTATGAAATACCACAGTAGACGTGGGGTATGTGTTGTTGGTGTAAGGCAGGCAGGTACATTTGATTAATCAGGTTGTTAAATACTATCTTCATGCATGCTTTAGACTATTGCATATTCCCAATAACATACTACATTTCAGCCAGTTACATCTGTTATAGGCTTAGAAGACATTTGTGTTGAAGATAGGAGGCTTAAAGTTCTCATTGCATCGAGAAACATCTCATTGCATTGATTCTCTTTTTGCAAAGAGGAACGTAACTGAACTCATAAGCCTCTAAAGTTAAGATTGAAAGTGCTAAGTATACATGTATGGCAATGGCCAAAAATCACTTTTTTTTAGTTAATAAGTTCAGCCACCATGAAGGCTTAATTAATATATATGTATATATATATTTGCATATATATGTAACCAAATCAGCCTTTTCACAATACAATTAGAAAAAGTGGAAAGATTAGGGCAACTGATAATAGTGGTGAGAAAAACCTGTCAAAATGGGAGAAAAATTAAAAACTTAGTCTTTTAATTAAGTGTGATTTTAGAAGCTGCAGAGTTCTGCCTGTTTTAAGACTGCATGCTGGCATTGTACTCCTTCTGAACAAGAGATTCAGATGTATGCCTTAGCTGACAAGAGAAGCTGGCTCTGATATCCCTCAGGTACATGTGGCTTCCACTGCTGCAGAGGGGATCACTGTTCCAAGGACCGCCCATCCAACGTGAACACAAAGGTGGAAAACTGGTCCAAGGTTTCTCACCGGTGATGCCATGGCGATGTTGAGCCCAGATCTCATTTCCTACACGAATGACCCCTGACTCTCATTTGTAAGTTTGTGGTGGTCACTGATATTCCAGGTCTGCAAAGTGCTCAGGAACCAAAGTCAGTTCATTACATTTAACAAACCAGTGAGAAACTGCAAGGTGCTGTGTGGGAAGCTGGGCTGGGGAGCCAGCCAAGATGGCGCCGTGGCGGGCTGCCAAGTCTCGTGACCCGCGCTTGTTTACCAGACCTAGCACATGCGCAGTTGAGAAGCGCACGCGTTTGGTGCATGCTCATTGCGTGCTTGATGCTGGAGAGCCTATGAGAGGAGGCCTGGCCTGCGTGTATCTGGCGTGAGAGAGGTGTGATTGGAGGATTGCTTCTGGCGTGATTGGGGAGGGGTTGCTCGTTCATAATATAAGCGGGATGCCGATGTTAAGAAAAGGAAGCAGAGAGGAAGCTGAGAGAGAGGAAGCTGAGAAAGAGGAATAAAGAAGAAGCTGCACCATCTGTACTGAAGTGTCTGTGTGTCGTCTTTCCTGGACTCTGCTGGTCAGAACTCCAGGACTGCGTCAGTGCTGCCCTGAGGGAGTATGGAACCTAGAACAGGAAGCCCATGATTAACTATGTAATGCAAGTAGATTAGATTTGATGCTATCCATAAAAAGAAATAAAAGCTGTAAGATAGTACATGAACAGAAGAAAGGGAGAAATGGATTCCAGTGGAAAGAGAGGCCAATGTGGGCAGGGATTAGTTCAGGAGCCCTCGTTTCCTGGGACTCTCTGGGAAGGCTGTCAGTCCCTGCTTGGGAATGTTTGACTCCCATGCAGAGGAGAGTAGAGCAAAGGGCTAAGAGAGCTACCGATAGTGGTGGCTTTTTAGCAAACACGCACAGAACTGTTGCTTTAGTAATAACTCCACTTACCTGAAAATGAGGAGACAGTTTCCCACAGGCTTGAGCTTGAAGTATTCACAATTTTTAAAATCATCTTTAAGAGGCTATTTGATTTGCATGATTTAGACATTGGAATTATAGCGGGCGATTTGTATATACACCATTGAGAAAAAAATCAAATGATAAAATCAAAACTAGTTCTTTTGAATATACAATGTACATCACAAATAAATTAGTTTGCTAGTAAGTACTCTTCTAAGTATGAGACCTTTCTTTGAGACGCAGGATAACTTTGTTTTTCAGCAAAATTACAAATATCTCCCTACCATGGGCCCTCAGGTTTCAGTCATCAGGAGCACAAATGTTATTTCCTTGGTGGGGAGAACATAGTGAGCCGCCTCTATTACTAGACACCATTTTGGCCCTGGTTGTCTCTTCACTGTGAGGAGAATAATGCAATATTTTGTCTTCTTGATTCATTAGTAAACAAAAATTAAGTTTGAGTTCTTTGTGAATTTATGTAGAAAAGATGATGGAGGAGGAGTGTTATTAGAATATTCAGAGATTTCTAGGAAGCAGTAACATGCTGGTCTAGGGGCAATTCAGAGCATTCACCGTTCAAAATTCGGAAGAGTGGTGTAGCTTCAGAGGGAAAGGAAGCTAGTATTTATTGAGTAAGTACTTCAAAATAGGCATTGGGCTAGGTACTTTTCTAAATTTATTTAGTCTTAATTTCTCCATCCATCCTATGGGTAGTTTTCCTTTTCTTTCCTTTTTTTTCCTCTCCTTTCATCTTCCTCTTACCCCCTTCCCTGTGGTTTTATTAAAGAATTTTAAAGTAAATTCCAAAGATCATGCTATTTTACCCTCTACATAATTAATATACATATCCAAACAATATAGATTTTTAATATAACCATGATATCATTATTATTCAATACCATCTAACACCCAGTGTGTAATCTAGGCAAACATCATTCTATGGTGACTTGCTTGATTCTTGATCTAACATGGTTCACCAGTCACATTAGCTATTTGACTATAAGTCTCTTACTCTAACACAAGTCCCCTTTGCCCCCCCCACACACATTTTCCTTCCATTTACTTGTTGCAGAACCTGGCTTACTTGTCCTATAGAATTTCCACATTCTAGATCTTTCTGTTTGCTTCTTTATAATGTCATTTAATTTGTATCTACATCCCTCACATTTCCTGTACATAAGTTAGCTCTAGAGATTTGATTAGTCTGAAGTTCAGGGTTATTTTTGCAAGAATTCTTCAAGTTGGGTATGGTGGCACACACTTATAATCCCAGTACTTGGGGGCTGAGACAGTAGGATCATAGGTTCGCTGCCAGCCTCGGCAACTTAAGAGGCCCACCACAACTTGGTGAGACCCTGTTTCAAAATACAGAATAAAATAGGGCTAGGGGTGTAGCTTAGAGGCAGAATGCCCCTGGGTTCAATAGTTCAATAATCTCCAGTACCACACACACAAAAAAAAGAATTCTTCAAAGGTAGGCTGTGAGCTTCATCCCGCATCATCACACACCTGAGACTACCCACCATGTCTGTTCCAGTGATGCAAGCATGAATTGCCTTCATCTGCCATTATAAAGTTCCTAATTGATTTTTCATGAGGTTTTCACTTACTAAAAGTCTTTGCCTAAAGCAATTTGATTCTTAGGGTCTGCAAAATGCTGATTTTCTGATTCTATCATCACTTCTACATTAGTTAGTTTTTTTTAATATTAAAGAATTTATTTGGGCTGTCTCCCCTAAAATACTCATACAGGAAAGGCAGGATGAATGTTTAAATGTTTAATTTTTCTTTTAGTTGAGAAATTTTTAGCCAAGGAGTTAGTGCTTTGGAGGAAGCTTTTTGTTGTTGTTGCATTTTATAGACAGAGAAGTTGAGATTCAGAGATGTTAAGGAAGTTGTTCAATATCCCAAATACCTATTAAGGAGCGTTAATGATGTTCAAACCTTATATCTCCTGACCCAAATGCATATGTTATTTCCACTAAACCAAATATACCCTTGCCCTCCAGCTCCCTGCCCCCCTCATTACTGACAGCTGGGGGGTTGCTACTGTAATATATCAATGCTTTGCCCTTTAGAAACCAAGCTGCAAGAATATTCCATAGCAGGCATACTTATATAGCAGGCTATATAAACTTATGCAATGCTCCAGAATTGTAGCTCCAAGCAGAGGTGCTGGCCTGGATAGGCAAAGAGCTGGGCAAAGCCAGAAATCATGTCAGCGTAGTTAGTGGGAGAGGCACTTAGGCAGTGTATTTTGTACTTTAGGCCACTACAGCAGCCAAAGTGTGAGTCACTCCAAGTTATGGTTGGAGGAGATACACGTGACCAGAACAATTTGGAGAGTGGTCAGATGTTCAGATGTCTTAACATCTTAACTCTCCTAATGCTCTCCCACTTTGTTTGCCACCTCCCTTCTGCTTCCATTCCAGATTTGGGGAAACAATTTAGCTAACTGCTTAAACATTATTTTGTAATTCCCTGGCATCTGCCCCCCTCCCTTCCCCCAGAAGCTGTGACTCTTTAGTATCTTAAAGTAGCATGAAGAAGCCAGGCATGGTGGTACACGCTTGTAAACCCAGTACTTGGGAGGCTGAGACGGGCTTCAGCAACTTAGCAAGAACCTCCACAACTTAGTGAGACCCTGTTTCAAAATAAAATAGGGCTGGGGGTGTAGCTCAGAGGTAGAATGCCCTTAGATTCAATCCCCAGTACCACTACCAAAAAAAAAAAAAAGAACAAAAAGAAAAACGATATGCTAGTAGTGTTGAAGAAGCAGAAATCACATAGGCTAAAATAAATTTAGGAGATTTCCTTAGTTTGATGGTGTCTACACATCATGGATTTCCAGTGCTGGAGTCCCTGCTGACTCAAAGAACATTTCTGCACCCCAGAAGTACAAAATCAGCTGTTTTCAGTGTCCTCCACATTTCATTTCTTTCACCCACATGGCAGCCTACATTAGAAACAATTGGCAAATAACTAACCCTAACACTGTAGTCAGGAAGGTTCTAGTGCGTATGTGGCCAGAGGCCCTGTCTTAGTCTCTGATGTTCCACGACGCACCTCCAAATAAAGAAGGCCACTCTCCTGTTGTCCTCTGACTATACCAAAATTCCCCAAGTTCTTACATTTTTAGATCAGACAGAAAGATGGATGCTATTTAGGTTCTTGCTTACAGCAGACTGTACTTAGCCCCTTGAAAAGATACCTAGCTGAAGCAGAAGTCCTCTGGAACAAGAATCTGGAAAATAACAGGCAACCAATTCTATAATCTACCTTGAGAAGATAAAGTCAGGTACAGAGAATCAGATATTAAAAGTGGCAGAAGAGAGTGGGAAAAAAAGTTCTGCCATTTAGAGTGGCTTCAAAGTATGTTTAAGTACTATGCTTCCTTGCAGAATATCTTGCCCGGCGCTGTCCAGTAGAATTTCTGTGATGATGGAAATGGTCTAATCCGTGCTGTCCAGCATGCAGACCACTAGCCTCTAGTGGCCACTGATCCCTTGCAATGTGGCAACTACAATTGAAAAACTTAACACTTAATTTTTGTTAACTTTAAAATTCTGTAACCTTAATTAAATTTGCATTAACCTTAAGTAACTAACATTAAAATTAAATAGCATATGCAGCAAGGGGTTACTGTATTGGACAGTGAAGATTTGACTCTTACACTCTTATCTCTTTATATCTCCCAATAAATATAAGTAAGTTGGAGCTGTTACAAAATCGTTCAGAAATTGAAGGCACCAATTTCATTCATCTTCGTGATGCATTTTCCTTGTGAAATTAGATTTGTAACGGGTTAAAAATTTGAGCCGGGTGTGGTGGCACACACTTGTAATCCCAGTACTTTGGGAGGTGGAGACCGGAGGATCCGGGTTCGCAGCCAGCCTCAGCTTTCTCTCTCTCTCTCCCTCTTCCTTTCTCTCTCTCTCTCTCTAGTGAGGCCCTCCGCAACTTCGTGAGACTGGTTTCAAAATAAAGTATAAAAACATAGGGCCGGGGGTGTAGTGCAGAGGTAGAACGCCCCTGGGTTCAATCCCCGGTACCGCAAAAAAATAAAAAAATAAAAAATAAAAATTCGAGCCTCCTTGCATAAAGGCAAACTTTTATTATGAGACTGACTGCAAGGGAAAACTAATGATGCTCAAACTTTGGTTTTTTATATCAATGACACGCTTTAGCAGTGATGGCTGTACAACAGTGTGCAACTCAATGCCACTGAAGTGGACACCTAGAAATGGTTAAAGTGATCAATTTTATGTTAAGCACATTTTGCCACCACAGTAAAAGTCAAATGCTTTGTTTTATTTTATCGGGCCTGATTTTGTTAACATTTCCCGCTGCTGTAGGCCTGGCCGAGGATCTGGTCTTGCACGTCCCTGGTTGCAGTGTATTTCTTTTTGGTGAAGCTGACCTGTCGGAGAAGCGCAGTCTTGTCCAGAGAAGGAAGCAGCTGGGCTGGTTCACGAGGAGGGATTTCAGTGCCCTTGAGCCTGCGGTTTAACAGGTTCTGAGTGTGGTCTTGGTTCTGCTCTGTTTCATTTTTTAAACTTGGTAACACCATCCTGAGTTCCCCTTATTTAGTCAGGCCCCCATAATGTTGGGAGGATCACACCAGGGGCTTCTTGTACCTGGTGAGGGTTTCCTCTCAGCTCTTACTCCCACCCAGGCACTCAATGGGGGACCCAGGAATGCTACAGAAGCTGTATACCAAGCCCTGCGACATGGCCACTGAGGATGAGAAGGGGCGCAGCTCTTGGCACTGGGACGGCATCCCCGAGGCCCCATCTCTGCTGGCTGTGGGGTTGTGCCCTGGGGGTAATGACACCTGGGCCAGGAGTTCTTTCTAGCTGGTGGGAAGGTATTTTAGTACTTGAAATCCAATGTGACCAAACTGGTACTTACAGCTGAAAAATCAGTTCTAGAGGCACCCTGGAGCAAAGATTTTTGAGACAATGGGTTTCCAAAATAGAGAAAACAGATACAGGGAAAGGGATTCCCTTCCCCTGGGTCTCACCACCTTTGGCCTCTCTCGGCCACTTCAGCCCTCAGTGCCCATCCCACCCCATAGGAATTCCTTTAGGAAAAAGCACAGTCCTGTCCCTGTTACCTGCACTGTACTATCCTAGGCATTCAGGGTCTTTTATTTGAGTCTTAATTCTTTTATTCTGGAATATCTTCTGTTAGGGTCACAAATCAAACCATGTTAGGTCAGTTTTGGTGGTTAGTTATTACCTTAGCAGTTGCTAAAATACCTGATATCCCAGGAGTAGGAGGTGGACAAGCACGAGAAACATTCCTTATGGCCCAGCTCTGCCAAAGTCTTCAGAATCATTTAGTTACTAATCATTTGGTTACCAGCCCCAGAATTCTGCTCATAAACGAATACTGCCTATAATCACTTACAGTAGTGCAATGAGATGCACATGTTTTGAGGCTAATTTCAAATCCTGGCCTTGCTATTCAGCATCTGCCTGACCTTGGAGAGTTCCTTAATCTCAGGAAGGCTCAATCCCTGTATCCATAAAGTGAATGTAATAACAGTGTCTCCTTTATAATATTGTGACATTGAAATAATGTCTGTAAAGCACCCAACATAGTACTAAAGGGTTCTTTTTTTCTTCTCTATGAAGTGGAGATTTATAAAAATATTATAGATGTTTTTCATTCAGTATTTTGTTACAGAGAAAAGGAAGAAACTGATTGCTCTCTGCCAATTTGACATATTTTTCCATGATTTGTCTCACAAATGGAGAAGTGTAAGTTTTATGACTAAATTTTCAGAAATCTATTTCCTGGTTTCTAATTTGAGCCTCCCTAAAGACTGAAGGGATTATACCACAAATGTAGTCAGTTTGGTGCCAGGTGGGCTGGGATTGCAGTCAGATTCACTGGGATTACAGTCAGGTGGACATGAATTAGAAAGAGGAATACTGGTGTTAGAGTACCCAAGAACTGGTTTTAGCCTTCGGTTAAGCAAACAATCAGATAATTTAATTCTCATTTTTGTTGTGCTATCAAAAATAAGTGGGTCAATATTTGGGGAGATTTCACCTGATCTAAAAGGCAGGTCTGAATTAAAGACCACATGCTAATATTATCACTCATCATATTTACTCTCCCAAGAATAAACCTGATGTGTAATTGTTTAAACCAAAGTGGATGTTGTTTCCCAGTCTCAGCTGTTGATTACCTGTGGTTGGGACAATCTGTGTCTCTACTCCATCATCGCTTCTTATATTGTTTGATTTGCAATGGACCAGCTTATGGGGATTTCAGATTTTTTTCTCTATTTTTATTCCACGTGGAGATCTGTGATTTATATGTAGAGTTTCATCAAAATCTGCAAATCCCAAGTTAAAACACTAAGATGCCAATATTGGCACAAAAATGTTTAGAGATGATATTTTAAAGGTAATATTTAATACTGGTGATGATGTAGTTAGACACTCATACTGCCAATGGCAGTGTAAATTGGTATAAACTTTTCGGGAGTAAGTTTGTGGTATGTAGCAAGAGCTCTACAAACATACATAACTGCCTCTTAGGAATTCTAGTTCTATTGACAAATTCTAAGGAGATAATAAAAGGTACCAGTACTTATATGTGCAAGTATGTTTATTGAGGCATTATTTATAATAGAAAATACTGAAACAATGTAAATGTTTGTTATCTGGGAATGCTTGACTGTGGCCTAATTTCAGGCATTAAGTTTTGGAAGAATTTTTAGACATGGAAAATATAATCTAGTGTAGAGAGAATTTATAGCTAATTAATGGATACAACAAATATTTATTAAAAACCTGCCAGGCAGTGACATCAGTGTGCAAAATAGGATTTATATGCATTCTAAGAACTTGTAGTTGGGGGAGTAGTGAGGAGACAGGCAATAAATAACAAGCTTAATATTTAAATGAATTATAAAATGTGTTAGAGAACAAGTGATACAGCCAAATGGGGAAAAATGAACAGAACAAGGGCATTAAGAATTGTGGAGTAGGAGCAAATTATGATTTTTTAAATGGGAAGATCCAAATTAAGCCTCATTATACAGTCAGAATTGGAGCAAAACCTGGAAGGAGTGAGGTCATTAACCACATGGGGATGTGGAGAAGAGGCTTAGGCAGAGGGACTAGCCAGCGTCAAGGCCAAAGGATTTAAAATAGTATAGCAGTGTGATCTCAGTGTTGTAAATTATGCATGTTTATATTTCATTTGTATTGCACAGGTATAAGAAAAACTGGTTTAAATTCTTAAAGCTCCAAACTTATTTTTATAATATCTCTAAAACAATCTTGTATTTCCATTATCTACCTTGAAGGACAATTATTATGGTTTATCAGTGGTCAATTTTATTCAAGCTGGATTTCTGTGCTTTCATCCAGATTAGATGTGATGGCAGACTAGTGATGACAAGGGAAAAGGAGCATCACTTTCCCCTCACATGTCTTTTTTTTTTCATTAATACATGCTGACAAAGGGTAGAAGTCTGAGTTTGTAGAAGAAACATGAAAATATAAGTTGCCAATTCTAGGCAGAACATTTTTCATCTATCATTTAATAAGCTCAAAGAAGGTGCTAAGAGCAGAAAAATAAAATGCTTTAAGGAGGAATAATGAGTGTCTAATATTTCACAAACCAGATAGTAATTAGTGTAAGACTCCTCAATGAAATCTTAGGCTACCTTCTTTGCACATGTTCTTCCTTAAATTTTTTTTTATCTAGAAAGGAGTACATTGCTTTCATCTTTTGAAGTAATAGCTATTGAAATAGAATTTATAGCGCCTCTTTCCTTAGGGTAGAAATGTTATTCATCTAGTTTTCCAGTGAATTGGGGAGCTAATAATAGCAATTTCCCCCTTACTTCTTAAATGTTGTTATATATGTTATTCTAACCTTGTTTTTATGTTAGTGTTTCCCAACATATTTTTCTGTTCCTCCCACCAAAACAGAAGAGCCTTAACACATTGTTGCTATATTTATTTCCTTTCCTGAAAAAAAAATTAAATAGAAATCACTGGTGCTATCAACTGAACATTATCATCAACATCCCAGCGACAGTACCCGGGAGGAAGCAGAATCTATAAGGGAACAGGTTTCTGTTTTGAAGTTACTGAAGAATATCGTAAACAGAAGAGAAAGAAAAAAAAGTGAGCTCAGAGACGGTTAACACCCTTCGTCAGTGCCAAACACAAAATCTTTGCAGCCAAATTCCTTCTAAAACTTTGTAGTTGGCCAGCTCGTGAGGAACATAAATAAGGGCAAAGCAGTAATAGTTGATACTTTTAGATCTATAAATAAATACTTGATACGTATATATTTAAAAACCCTAAGCACTTATGGGATAATTTAAACACTGCTGCCTGATATATGGTGTGAATGGTCTGGATTTATGCATCTCTGTTTAAAAATACAGGAAAAATTCCTTGAACTATAGTTTCCTGTGATGCCTTAGGAATCCTAGATGGAGGTAATTGGTACCTCTGGGGAACAGGCCTCTCTGTTTAGTTATTTAACTGGCTTACCGAGAGCTTCCTTTGCTTACGTTTTCCACTATAAATAAGAAATGCATCAGTAGGCAGTTTCTGGACATTGAATAATCCACTTCACACCACACCAAACATTTCACCTGATCTTGGAAAAAGAATTCCTACTTGTAAAATGAGTCCTGTTTTAAGGAGCCCATTTTATTATTTTTTGATGCTTGTCAGTAAGTCTACTTGGGGTGATGGAAATGAAAGTCTCAAGGTGCAACTAAGTGTGTCACCTTTAATGGACTCATGACGACTTAGGCTTCGCATAAACTCAAGAAGGGCACTGCTCTACTGTCAAAATCTGGGAGCAGGCAGGCCACCGGAGGGTCCCCTCATCTGGGCTGGCTCCATTACATGATGTTAATGGGTGCCCACTTCTGTAACAACCTTTCCTGAACTATTGTTCCTCTGAAAGATTTAAGGTCTCTAAAGTGAAGTCGACAGCTCCTCCTGGAGTGGGAAAACATCATAGTCATTTTGCAGGATAGTTGAGCAGGGACAGTGTCCCGTCGAGATGAACTTGAATTCAGACCCACGGGGAGCAACTCACCATCCCGTGCTGCCGGGTTCTCACTCAGCTTTCTTTTCTGTGGATTCAGTCACATGGACGAAAGTCCTGCATTCTTCCTGCTGTGGGAGCATTGGACTTAGCAATTATGTTTGTTTTATGGCTTTAGTCATCAAATGCCCAGTTTCAGCTGTGGTTTCTCTTTAGTGCATGTTCTAAAAAATTTAAAGAACCAATATGTAATGATAACTAATTCTTTTGGCATAAGAACTGTTTATATTTTTGAACCTGAGTTTGGAGTCTGGTGTTTTAAGCTCTGCTGGTTACTCTGAGGCAAAGACCACGTTTAGGCTGGAGTGTTTCCTTATTTTAACCTCGAAGTGTTTTTATGCCCAGCAACCTGCAATGTTCTGGCCACTCAGCAGGTTTTTAGGGGGGGAAGTATTTCATGCAGGAGTTGAGTTGGTGGAAGTGAATCTGCTTATTCAAAGTGTAATGTAATTCACAAATTTGTTGTTCTCCCATCTGATAGAAAAATGCCAAATATTCTAAGATACCCTCTCAGCCTTCTTGTGCATGTGTGAATAGTAGCCACCAAAGAGGGGCTTAATATCATAAATAGAACTTCTGAAGACATCTCTGAGCAACTTCTGACCGCCTACAATGAAACTCATTTCTGTGGCGTGAAATACAATAGAATCTTTTCACCTTTGACTGATTGAAAATGATAGTGTCTGGAACTATTTTTGAAAATAATTTTGATCTGAAGGGAAAACAAATCCATGTGTTTCTAAAGACCCGAGTGCTGCCTTTTCATTTTTCTAATGGGCTCCTCACTATTGTTTTGTCTGAATGCAGTTTTTTATTTGTGTTATTCCAGACGTGGTCCTACCACAGCATCTTTAAGCCAGACATTAATAGCATAGTTCACAGTCATTACTGTCAGTGCTCAAACACAAATATTGCATTTGTGTTTGCAAAAGCTACACATCAGATGTTAATTAAGTGCATTTGGGGTTTTTTTTTCCTTTGCTTAAACAATCTGGCATAAAGGGTTTACATCTATATCAGTTCACCATAAGGTCTCCACAATATCTGAATCACCAGCCGTGCAGTATATGATAAATACAGTGTTTCCACACAAGAAAATAACAGAATTGTCAGGAAAACATCAGGCCTGTTATATTTCCCTGTGAAATAATAGCAACTGAATCTCAGTTTCTTTTTCTTTTTGATTAAAAAAGTATTTAACTGGGAGTAAACACCAATATTGAGAATGATAAATTTTTCATTAAAGAACACATGGAAAGTGAAATCATACCAGAGATTTTTTTCCTTGTTTTTAGCTTGCTTCAGGGCGTTGTGACAGTTGCGTTGGAATAAAATTGGAATTTCAGCCTTGCAGTGAGGGGATTCATGCCGCCACCAGAGCAGCCGAGTGCCAATCTGCAGGAGGCAGGAGAGGAGCGAAACCGCAAACTGAGAAACAAACTTTCACATCAGGTTTCTAATTTTAGAGCAAAAAATGGAATTACTTTAATTATATGACATTTAACTAGAAATACGATTTGCCGGGATTAATTATCTCTCTCATTTAAAATACCTTCTTAGTAGGTTTAAATTAACATGAAAATCAAATTCAGCATTTAAATAAGGTCAATGGGACTGCTGGATTTAAACACAGAATTTGATTCAGTATAATTGGATCACCATATTGGTTTTGACTTGGAAGGAGCAAATGGAGGAAATTGGAAAAGCATGAATTTGGGCTGAAAGAGAAATTTTCTTTTCTTTCTCTCTTCCTCTCCCTCCTCCCCCCTGGGAAAAATGGGTCATGGCCTCATAACCCATTGGAGAGGAAGCTACCACCCTGATTAGGTCAGACACATCTCAGACTCATTAACTGTCTCTGTGTATTCACAGCTTGAGTGAGATATAGCAATAAAACAAAACAAAATTATTGTATAAGTAAAGTTTGATAGAATCTAAAATACAAATATCAAGGGCATATATGAAAATGATTGTATGTTGTTTAATTATTTACCTCTTTATTCAAAAGAGCATATAAAATTATTACTGGTGTTTAATTTTATTTTTCTAAGAAATAACTGTAAAGTATGCTGTTGAGGAATTGAAAAAATAGGGTTTCATTTTATTCAAGTAAATCAGTGTTAGGACATTGGATACATGTATTCTTTATGGAACTCTTGTGCTTCACATCTAAACTTGTTCTATCTTTAATGATTTATCTTGGGCAATGAGTTCATTTATTGGCAGGAATGATCAACTTTGGAAATTCTACTGAAAAGGTGACAGTATTGGACCTGGGACAGTAAAAGATGCCCTACAATTTGCTGAGTGTATTCAGAAAAAGTCCCATGCTTCCAGGGATGAAATGACCCATGCCACAGTAGTGTGGGACAAAAGTGCTAGGTCCATATGAAGGAACATCTTTTGAAAGTGACATTCTCCTCCAAACTGCTAAGCTCTATGTGAATTTCTGAATATTGATTGAGCATATCAGAGGTTTGGAATAGCAGAGCTCAAAAGCGAAGCACTGTGGACTTGGGATGTGTTGTGCATAGGTGTGCTGACGATAACTCCAGTGTGTACACACTCTTCAGCCACTCCTGAGTGTGATCCAACTGTGTGTTGGACCCCTGGTAAAGACATCGCCACTTATTAAGTCAGAAGAAGCTATGTATGATAGATCTTATGAAATGGCTCTATTTGTAACATTGCCTGTTCAGGGGTCGAGGATAGAAAACCCGTTTGGTTGTTTTCCATTAGTGAATAGCATCAACAAAAAGTTCTGATTGTACTCTGTGAAATGTTAAAACTGATATAAATTTAAAAGATATTTAGAGAAAGTGATTGGTGTATGATGAGATTATGAGAGAGAAAAAGAGAGATGTATTGACTGTTATGGAATTTAATTTTTATGAAGTCAGCATTATGGGGAAATACTGTAATCTGATTCATTTCTGCAGAATTCCCAGTACGGTGAGGTCCAGCCTTGGGAGTTGAAATGTTTCATTATGTACATGTGTGGGGAAAAAGATGAAATGTGGTTTCCGTGTTCTGATTTTCTGTAAAATGTCTATTAGTCTGAAAGTAGCCAGGCTAGGCAACAGAGCCCCCAAGCCACTGGGGTCTAGGGAGAAGCGAGCCCAGGAAGCACTTCTCTGACAGATATGGACTTAAAGAGCAGTGAGTTTGAAAGCGGTGAGGAAGAGCAATAGCAGTAAAATAATGTCGAAGTAGATGCTAAAGAATTGTCATAAGCTGAAGATGAGGTCAGCCTTTTATCCCCATCAATCGTTAGTCAACTTCACTTTTAGAAATGTAAGGTTCCCCAAGAATGAGGAAACTGCAAACCTAAGCTTTTTATACCAATGCTAATTTAACCAAGTTGTCCATCTTATAATGTAAACTATAATTAGAGCAGAGCTATTTATGTAATGTGAGCTACACCATCCCTGAGGCAGGGAGAGGCAGTCCATTTGCCCCTGAGCTCTAGAGTAACAGGGCGCTGGTTGCCAGTGACAGCCCCAGTCTTTTGAGAAGCTGGGGATGGAAGAAAGAGGTGCCTCCCACCAGTAGTGCAAAAAAGCAAGACATGAGGTTTTTTTTTTTGGTACTGAGGATTGAACCCAGGAGCATTCTACCTCCAAGTTACACCCCCAGCTTTTTTAATTTTTTTGTTTTGAAACAGGGTCTCTCTCAGTTGCTAAGAGTCTTAGTAAGCTGCGGAGGCTGGTCTCAAACTTGTGATCCTCCTGTCTCAGCCTCTCAAGTACTGGGATTATAGGCGTGTGCCTCCAAGCCCAGCTGGCATGAGGTTTGCATAGTTCCACGCCCTGCCAAACTCACATCATCCTGACACACCACAGTCCATTGCCCTTCCCAATTCCAAGGCAATGTGTTACTTTTCAGTGACCTCCTTCCCTAACCAAGAACTGGTGTTGAGGTTCATTTTAATCTGATGTTAATCTAATTCAATGATGGCAGGTGACTGGAGAGAAAGTGGCAGGTATGATATACTCCTGTCTCCAAGACCCTTAGGTCTGGCACTGAATTCCAGGCCCTGTGGAGACGGCCTTGGAGTTGAACGAAAGCCCAAGGCCTGCTACTGCCGATGATACTTAATTCATAAGTGTGCTTTCTTTTCTCCATTGGCGTTTTGGAGGGACTGGGTTCTTCTTAACTCATTTAGAAAGAAACATCCCTTAGATGCTTTGAGTAGGCAAAATTAGCTGCTTGTAGCTCAAATACCTTAAAAAAAGAAGAGTGACCTTTAGAAAATTCTGGAGTTGACAATGAGGAATATTTGTATTAATTTAAAGTGAAACCAAGTAAAGGAAACTCCTTTGATTAAAATTGGCTGAAGAGGTGAAGTCTTTGATCTGCTTGATTAAGATGCTTTCCTAACGATTTAGGTGTCGGTGCCAGCCCGTATGTGATGAACTGCGACATCACCATAGATTCTCAGGACTCGTCTGTGGGAACAGAGATCGCCAGTGCCATTCGGGGCGCAAATGCACATGGATTGAGGGGCGTCCAAGCGATGGCTTTTCCCCATGGAGGGAAAATTGAGATAACTTGCAATGTAGAGAGTTTGAAGACCAAGAAGCTACAGAAGCCTCAGGAGACTCTCAATATATGGCTTACAGTGTCCTAGGGGACCATTTCTCTTATGTGTCTCCTCATTACCTAGAAGCTCAAGTTAAAAAATTGGCAAATAATCACAGAATTGGTACCACAGGGAGAGCATTGGTTGGATTTACACCCCAGGAGTGCAAGAACTGTGCCGAATATGCTAAAAAGGAAAATATTGGAGAATTCTGGAAGATTCGGGGAGGTATTTTCATGTGATCTAATTTAAGGTTGAGATTTTAATGAAAAATGTCAGTCATTACAAAGTATTCTTTTGGCCAATGAAGACAAGGGGAAGACACAAAGAGCTTGGTTGTGGCTATGTATTGGGAAATTGGAAACATTTTTTGTTCGACAAATAACAATGTTTATAGATTATCCATAATCACCTGTGATTTTTGTAGTCATAGTTAAAACTCCGTGGGAGCCTATTCTGTATCCAGCACATTTGAGGCCGTTCTGAATAACCTGGTCAAGGTGGCCATGGTTGCTAAACCATCTTTATTGTGAATGAAACTAAGAAAGGACTTGATTTGGTTTTCCTGAACTCTTTTTGTTTGTTTTCGTGGTGCTGGGGATTGAACTCAGTGCCTTGTGCATGTGAGGTACATACCCCACCACTGAACTATACCCCAGCCTGGTTTTCCTGAACTCTGTATTCCAAGTGCAGTATTCAACTCTCATTTTTTTTTGAGAAATCAGTCTTTTAAAATGTGCATTTTAAAAAATCAAGTACTAACTGACTAAAAGGTGAGGAGAATTCTAAAATAAAATCTCTCTTTCAAAGTCTGATTGTCCTTTCTTGCTTTGCCTTAAGATGACCTGTTGATCATTCCAGAGATCACTCCATAAAACAGATTCGTCTAATTTTTTAATGTTTATATGGGGACATGGCATGGTGGTGTTCGGTATGAGTTAAAGAAAATTTGGAAATTTAAATGGGAAGCCTAGAGATTTAGAGAATCCATTAATTTGAACAAAAAGAAAGACATCAGCGGAAGAATTTTTATTTAAAATAAATTAAAACGTGAAACCTCTTTGTGAAGTAAAAGAAATTGCTTGTTGATTCTGGCAATTTTATGTAAATTCTTGGTATTTGTATTATTCTAGTACAAGATGCTGTCTATCCATAAAAGGATAGAAAAATGATTTTTTCCATTTGTTTAATGTTTACCAAAAATGAGTGTGAACTTCTCTGAAAAAGATTTATAACTTTATTCTAAAGAAGTAAAAATAAAAGAGGTTGAACTCAATCTTTTTTATAGTTTCCAATGATCTAATATTTTTTTTTACTTACACTTGACTCTTGAATCTGATTGCATCTATTCTGGTATGGTTTTCAGACTTAGTTTAATTTAGTTTTTTGGTGAAGAGGAGAAATGCTTTCCAGTTAGACCCAATGGGTTAGTTTCTCCATCTCTGAGGGCTGAGAAGCAATAATACTTAGTTCTTCTGCTCAACTGAAGCTGTGGGCAGTGGATTGGTGGGCTTGGTTCTGGCCCTTGTTCTTCACTTCCATGTAATCATAGTTCCATTACTTGTCAAATAGGGTAAACAATTGCTACCCTGACTGAGGGCTGTGTTTTGGGGAAATAAATGTTTGTAAGCTATCATATAAAAATGAAATGTATTATTAGTAGTCTTTGCCTATTCCAGAGCTTTGCCTCAGTGTTGGGCATCAGTATTAAACCTCTGAGAGGGGGCAAAAGCATATGAGGCCACTGATTCATTTTGGGTTGTAAAAGGGAGGGGTTAATCCACTTGCTGGGTACCTAAGTTAAGTTCTCCGGGTTCCTATTTCTGTGTTCTAGACTGCAGGCTTTGCGTGAGACCTATCTTCAGCTACAACTCTGCTTATAATGGGTATAACAGTTCAGTTTGGGAAGATGAAGAAAGTTCTGTAGATGGATGGTGGTGATGGTTTCCCAACACTAAGAATGTACTTAATGATACTGAATTATATACTTAACAATTGGTAAAATAATAAAGTTTATGTTATAAATATATAACCACAGTTAAAAAGGAACAGAAAGTATATATTTGTTCCACAAAAGTTAAGAAAACAAAACACACCTGCATAAGACAATTTTATGAAATCCATAGTTTCTAAATAAAACATTGTCAAATTTCTAATATCTATTAATGTAGAAAAATATATGAGAACTGCTTTCCCTTTTTAAATGTATTATGATGGACTCTGGTGTTACTTATGAAGTTTAGTTAATAGTTTAAAATCAAGTTGATTAAATTTGGCCTTTGATCCAGCTATCTATTTAAAAACAATAATTTGCTATTTTATGATAAAGAATTTTCCAAGCCAGCAAGGTCACACTTCTTACCTCTCACTCACAGTCTCACTCCCCTTTCCTTTCCATTGTCTTTGTTCCTCTTCCGCACTCCATCATAGTTCTTTAGGAAATCTGAACCAGCTGTAGATTGCCGAAGGCTTTCCCATGTATGGGTAAGGTGTCTGACATCAGCTCCCATTGGATTGAGGAAATCTGACAAAATGAACGAACCTATACCCCGACTCATGGTAACCTTTCCTCAGATTGGCTTCTTTAGAAACAGACCAAGTTTGTGCAAATGTTTCTTCAGTATTTTTTTTGCATCTTACCACCAAGTGGACATTGTATGGTACGTGACTTCATAGATCCTTCCGCCTCCCGCTCCTGCAGTTGATTTTGCCGATGTGAATATGCCCAAATCTGTGTGGACAGATAGATTTGACCTTTGATCAACTCTTCAGTGTTTTTGTCCTACTCAACTTTAAACTTCAGCTTTCTAGTTTCTAAAAAGAGAAATAAGGAAAACATAAAACAGCAAGGGAGGCTGCGTAGGGCGATAGGTTTGTTTGCCTGTGTGTGGGTGGGGGAGGGGAGTTGTCTTTTGTTTCCAACCTAAATTTGGGCTTGACTTATGATAAATTAAAATGATTTCAACCAAAGGCCGGAGGTGGGAGGTAAGTAAAATATAACTGTGAAGTAAAACAAAATGGGGGGTAATATTTTCATTCTTTGACATAATGAAAAGCCTTGTTCCGTAATTGGTTTGTCCTGTCTTGGAAGTGGCGTCCGTGGTCAACAAAGGACCACTCTATGAGAGGTCTGCAAGGAATTTATCATTCCCTCTGGCTGAGCCAAAGCAGGCTTGATATACAGTTTTGTTTCATATAAATATTCTCATGTTACTGTTTACTCTGTGGGAATATGAGGATCTCTCTGACAGGGTACGTGCTCCACTGCCTTGTTTTTAAAGGCATTTATTTGACTCTGTTGTTTGTACTTGCCCAGAAACTTCAGAGAATGGCCCAGGAACTTGTTTGATAAGCATCCAGACCATGCCCTGGGAGTATGTTGTGCTTGGGGGTTAGAAAAGCTTATTATTTTAAGCAAGCCTGCATATGGCGTCCAAGGAGCCCATTTTTTGTAGGTAAGAACAATGAGGGCACAACAGTCATTTCTTAGAATGCTGCTTGAATGTTTAAGACAATGACCCAGGCCAGGTGTGGTAGCACACATCTGGAATCCCAGTACTTGGGAGGCTGAGACAGGAGGATCACAGGTTTGAGGCCAGCCTCAGCAACTTAGCAAAGCCCTCAGCAACTTAGTGAGACCCTGTTTCAAACTAAAAAATAAAATAGGGCTGGGGATGTAGCTCAGAGGTAGAATGCCCCTGGTTCAATCCCCAGTACCAATAAAAAAGAAAGAAGAAAGAAAAAGACAATGACCTGGTGAGCCCTCCGCCTTTGGGTTCCTCTCCAACTTCTTTTGTCCCTAGTTGCGATATTTTGAGACAAATTAGCTTACTATGAGTTAAGATGAGAACCACAGACCTAAACATGGGACAGATTTCTCTTAATGCTCGTGTTCTTAACCTATTGTCTCTCAGCTCCACGCCCACCTTCCCATCCTCTGCTTTCTGATCCTGGGACTCTGCAAACCACATTTCTTCTTAGCCAGCTGGTTTTCCTTGAGGTGTGAGGCTCTGACATGAGAGGTGCTAGACGGGGGCTTCTGCAGGCTGGGGGAGAGCAGGGACCTGCTCTTTCTGATCACTGCCGGTTTCTGGCAGCCCTATTTCAGCAGTGGCTTCTTCACCCTGGGTGGCTCTTGGTTCCAGGCTCCATTTTTTTTTTTTTTTACACTTTCAGAACTAGCGTCAGCATGATCCTCAGAAGCTGCAGTGTGAGCTGAGCCGTGCCAGCTCCTCAGACGTGTGAGCCCCAGGTCTGCAAGGCCTTTCTCTCTGTTAAGCCCTAGGTTCCTAGAGTCCCAGCCTCTTCCTTGTACCATAGTGGGTGGTGCCTCCCACAGCTCTCCTGGGATCCCATCTTCTTTTTTGCTTTTTAAGTTTTCCAGCAACTGTTGACCAGATTTTTTTAAAATTTTTTTTTCAGCAAGGCCTATCTCTTTAGAAATACTTAGTATTGTTTCTGTTTTCTTGACTGGACCCACACTGGGTCCTATCAGAAACAAACCAATCAGCAGACCAAAGAGAGGGCAGGGAGGAGAAGGCAGGACATTTTCAGAGCGAACATAGCTCCCAAAGAAACTACGGCCTCACCATTGAGAATTACTCTGTTTGCTTCTCATTAGCACTCTGTTCTCTCCTCACTGTCTTTGTATTGTCGGATTCTGCATTTCCTTGGACAGTCTTGCTACTCTTTCAACCAGTAGGGGTCTGAGCGTTGACTTGAAGTAATGGTGGGAAATACCATGATAGCCATTTGGTGGAGTTCTCTGGCGAGTGTTTTTCATATTCTAGTTTATTCTAGCATTTAAAATGCAGGCTAGCTGAGTGTGGTGGCACATGCCTATAATCTCAGTACTTGGGAGGCTGAGGCAGGAGGATTGTAGGCAAGAAGCCAGCCTCAGCAGCAAGGTTCTGTTTCAAAATAAAAAATAAAAAGGGCTGGAGGTATAGCCCAGAAGTAGAATGCCCCTGGGTTCCATCCCTAGTAACACACACACATGAACACACACACACACACACACACACACACACACACATAATGCAGGCTAATGTAATTATATAATATAAAAAAAATTAAAGTCTTTTAATCCTGTAATTGTTACTTGTCTTTTCCTTTTGTAGCCATCTTCATTTACCAAGAACCTGATATTTTTGGCTGTGATAGGTCCCCAGCCAAACAGCCCTTCTGCATACTATCCTATCATCTTCTTCTGAGAAAACCCCACCTGCAGCCAGTTATTGCTTCCTAACTTCTTAGGTACCTGTATCTCCATGAAGACTAATTGCTTTTGAAAAAGTAATAATTGAAATTGGTATACTGCTTTGTAACAAGTAATAATTCAATTAGCAATGAATGACCCATTGTTTTTTGTGCGTATATGTATATACATATACATATACTTATTAATTTTTTTTTGGTAGTAGAATAGAACTCAGGGGCATTCCACCTCCAAGCTACACCCCAAGATCCCAAGCCCTATTTATTTTGAAATAGGATCTTGCTACATTGCTGAGGGTCTTACTAAGTTGCTGAGGCTGGCCTTGAACCTGTGATCCTCCTGTCTCAGCCTTCCAGGTACTGAGATTATAGGTGTGTGCCACCATGCCCAGCTAGCCTGCATTTTAAATGCTAGAATAAACTAGGCATGCACCACCTTGCCTGGCCGACCCATTATTATAAAACTATCATTTCTAGTAAGTGTAAAGGATTTTTGATAATTGATAAATACTACTCTATTTATTAAAAAAATATGCTTAGTAGTTCATCTTCCTTCATGGTATCCACTCCAATATTTTGCAAAGATAAAAGAAAGATAAACTAGCAAGATACAAGAAAAGAAGTCTTGAGTAGACCCCTTTGGCATCACTATTTGTATCTTTTATTGAGTACCAGCTAAGCATCAGGAACTACTCTATGATTTTCTCAACCCTCTGGAGTAGGTGACTGTAAAGTAATGCAATTCTCCAAGTTCTTGTAGTCTACTGGGTCAACCAGCAGTTCCCTCCTACTATATCCCATATCTTATAGGGTTATACCTCTTAACCCTAAGCAATGCTCTTGGACCCACCTCTTCAGGACTCTAGGCTTCTTCTAGGCCAGAGCAGCTTTTGTCTCTAGTTTGTTGTGATCCACTTAAAAATTATGTGTTCAAGCCAGGTGTGGTACTGCATGCCTGTAATCCCAGTACTTGGGAGGCTGAGACAAGAGGATTGCAGGTTTGAGACCAGCCTCAGCAATTTAGGGAGACTCTCAGCAACCTAGAGAGACCCTGTTTTAAAACAAAAAAATAGGGTTGGGGGTGTAGCATGAGGTAGGATGCCCCTAGGTTCAATTCCTAGTAACTATGTGTATGTGTGTGTGTGTGTGTGTGTGTGTGTACATATACATACACATATACATATACATACACACACGCACACACACACAGTTAGTTGACCAACCCCTCTTATGGGAGGGCCCACCTCAGGTCCTGAGACTTCTTCCAGACTTCAGATCTCTCTCTAATATGTCTGTACTCTTTCCTCATTTAAAATTTCTCCCAGGTATGTCTTTTACACAGTTATCATTTAATGGGTGTTGCCCATTTATTCCTTCCTGTACCTGGTAGCCCTATCAGCTTCTAGTCTGGTAATGATAACTTCCTCCCTGGAGCATCAGTGCCTCCCCATCAGGACTGTGCACTTTGCACTGCTGGGCACAACCCTGTCTCATGGAGTGGGGGATGAATCCCACACTTCCATATTTCTCCCAGCTGAATTTCCCCAAGTTGAGCCATAAACTTACTCTAATTAGGAGATTCCTGGAGTCCCTCCCATTATTCTGAAAGAGCCAGGTCAGCGACAGGACTCAGAATGGTCCCATCAGTATTTAAGTGACAGAAGAAAATTGCCACCAGGTGGGGCCAACACTGCAGAACTCCTTTGAATTTTCATTCCCACATTTTATGCAACTGTAGTTTTTGCCTTTGACATGTTGAGTGGTGGCAGGATTTTATTGACTTTCTTTTGTTTGTTTTGCTGGCTAGATTGTAACGTCTCTGTGGATAAAACTTCATTACCAAGTGTTTATTGAGCACCTACTGTATTTCTGAAGGAGCAGATTCATCATTATGCTAATGATACTTAAGCTGGGGGTACCCTTAATTGCATAAAGACCTTGGAAGGTCATAGTAATATGCTCACATAATTGCATGATTTTATAAACTTTGCAAAAGAAAGATATTTGGGGCTCACTTGGCTGAAACTACTGTTTCATCTCACCTCTAACTTCATTGTATGTGTCTCCTGACAGGTGATGTTGGAGCAGCCAGAGTCAACTTCATGGGCTTGCAGCCTGGGAGACAGCACTTTGTTCCGGCTTAGTTCGATGCTCTGCCATTGCTGTCCTGAAATTCTGAATAATTGTGAAGGGAACTCACATTTTCACTTTGCACTGGGCCCCACAGTTATGTAACTGTTACTGGGAGTGGCTATGGACATTTTTGGATCCAGATAAAGGAGAAAGTTGAGTTGAGGATAATTAGGATTTCGTGGGATGTATTTATGTGGTTCATAGTCACTTCCATGTGTCGTTAAGTTCTTGCCAGCTCTTCTAGTACAGGAATGGCTTCCAGGAATATTACTCTCACCCTCCATGATGGCTCACCCAGTATTGTGATGCATGAAGCAAGGCAGAAGGTTATCCCAAATCAATGTGTCCTCAGGTGCTGGGTATAAGAAGTGGAGGAGAACCAAAAGTAAAAAGGTATGGAACCAGGACCTGTCTGTGGAAAATCTAGTGTAGAAGGATAAATTTATAAGCAAAGGATGCAGTTCTTAATAATCTTCATCCAAAAAGGAAGCTCTCTGCAGCAGGAATATATGTGTTGATGTAGAATATACAATTACAAATACTACACTGGATTATTCTTTTTTCATGATAATCATGGGAAATAGAATTGACCAGAATTCCTCTCTCTCTCTCAGTACTGGGGATGGAATCCAGGGGCATTCTACCTCCATGCTACACCCTTAGCCCAATTTTGAGTCTCACTACTTGCTGAGGCTGTCCTCGAACCTGTGATCCTCCTGTCTCAGCCTCCCAAATACTGGGACTACAAGCGTAAACCACCACGCCCGGCAAAATGACATATCATAGAATAATAAACCATTGTCATTTGAATAGGTTATACAAAAGTATCAGGTGCATGACTGTAATCCCAGTACTTGGGAGGCTGAGACGGGAGGATCACAGATTCCAGGCCAGCCTCAGCACTTAGGGAGACCTTTAGCAATTTAGTGAGATCCTGTTTCAAAATAAAAAATAAAAAGGACTGGGGGTGTAGCTCAGAGGTAGGATGCCCCTGGGTTCAATGTCCAGTACCAAAAATAAAATATAAAAAAAGTATCAGACTCAGAACTAACACCCAAGAGTGTTAGGGGCGTGCAGTTGATAATCCAACAGTGTTGTCATTTATACATTCCTGCCTTCATATGAATTGGCAGGTACTTATTCCAGGTACCAGCCACCCATGCGAACAGGGCATTCATGCCATAAATGTATCTGTTTTATAGTTCTGTGTTTTCATAAACCGAGTCATCTTGAAATGGGGCACACCTGTATTCAATTTTCTCTGGAATGTACAACTGAATTCTCTTATACTCCTCATTTCAGATGAGGTTTTCTGGATGACACCATCTGGGAAATGTCACTTTGATTAAAGTAAATATTCAGCATAGTTAACACTGGGAGCCTATTTGAATTTCCTAAGTAGCCACATCTTACAGAAGCAGAAGACAAGCCGCGCTTTGGGCTGGGAGGACTCCTGCGTGATGCATTTCATGCTTTGGTGTTCGTCGAATGGCAGTGTGTGGCCGACTGGGCTCTGAAGCGTTTTGTGTATTTTCCTTTTCTTACCGTTGGGCTATTTTTTTTTCTTCTCCAGTTTATTTTGACACTAAGAAGAAAATATATAAAAATAAAAAACTCAGCTTTATGAGTGCCAAGTTTTTCTTTCAAACTTAAAAAAGAAACCAGTTGTTGAAAAAGATGATGAATGGTGCCCTTTGTTTTATTTTCGGTGAGGCACACAAGGGTACTGGCACTGGAACAAGGCCAAATTCCCCAGGCAGGAGGGGACCTTGGACCAAAAGCAGGCCTAGTGATTTTGGAGGTCCTGTGTCAGGATTTCCTCTCAGCTGTCGCAAATCTCTCTCTCTTTTCTACAGGATTCCCCGGCGGGCCCACGCCTCCTATCTTCCAGTCATCCCTTGTGTTTTCAGCGCTTGCTACTGATGAGGATGTCATCTATTTGTAAGAAAATGCTCTTGGTAGGATGTGGGGCTTTCAGCATTTATGTTGTGGTTTTCCCGGCTTCCACAGCTACTGACGATTTGACTGTGGGATCATGCATGGTTGAGGGCAACCGTCAGTTGCTAATGTGTAAGCCAACCCTAAGAATGTCAGCATTATTCCTCCTTTATTGTTGTCCTGTCACCACGTGGTTTGGGAGAACCAAGGGACAGAGAGAAAGTTCCCCGCTCTGGAAGTCTCTCTCAGAGAAGTCCTCCTCTGCTCTGTCTCTGTCCCTCCCAGGCTGCAGTTAAGAGGAAGGGCTAGTGGGAAGGGTCACACTGAACTTTCAAGGAAGTGAAGGGAAAGTTTCAGGTGCCTTTATAGCATCCACACATCTCCTGCGAAAGCAAAAATTGCTCCGAGAACATAGGTACACCATCACTCAGAAGAACCTAGGCACTCTCCCGATTCAGAACTCTCTGAACCCTTTTTGTACTTTGGCTGGGGTATTTAGCTCATTTATTTTATTTATTTTTTTCTTATGGTACTGGGGATTGAACCCAGAGGCATTCTACTTCTTAGCTACACCCCCAGCCCTTTAAAAATAATTTTTTTGAAACGGGGTCTTACTGGGTTGCTGAGTCTCACTTCATTGTTAAGGCTATCCTTGAACCTGTAATCCTTCTGTCTCAATCTCCCAAGTACTGGGATTATAGGCATGCATGATCATTCTTGGCTTTTAGCTCATTTATTATAAATTTTGTTTGCAAGGGTGTTTTCCCTACTAGACTGTGAGCTTTTTGAAAACAGAGGCTGTTTTATTAAACTTGGTGACTCCAGTGCATGGCCTCAGAAAATCTTTGTTGAATAAATTACTGTATAGATAACCAAGTTCAAAGCTTTGGTGTTGAGTCAGAGCTGGACAACTCTCTCGGTGTGAATAAATTAATCGTTTACCTACTGATTTGAGGTTTTGTTACATGAAGTCGAGTTATGTTAAAGGGAAGAACTGTTTGGAACTTCTAGGGAATGAAGAGATTAGCTCATCCTGTGTGTGAGGCCGGGGAAAGGGAGTGGAGACATCAGAATCTTTCATAAAGATAGACGTAAAATGACCAGTATGCAAACACCTGACTTCCTGTGGAGACATCAGTGGGGAAAAGTGTTAGTTTGAGCTCCTCATGCCTCTTCCCATTATCTTTACTCTAAAATTCAGGCTGTCTCTTAAATGTCCCATGATCCACTTGTAAACTCTTTAAGCAAAAATTATGCCAGGTTCTGTGGCTACCAGATTGGAGCTTTTCTCTCCCTGCTTCATTCAGTTAATTGAGCTGTGCTGGAAGCCTCAGTAATTTATTCTATGGAGTCTTCCTGTGCAAACAATTTCAGGCTGAGGGAAGGAGACTTAGCTGAATCCAACACTTGAGATGCAGAATTCATGTTTTAGAAAACACCAGTGAGTCAGTGTCCTCAAATGTAATCAATAAAAGACAGTCTCCATCATCAGCTTTTCATTAACTGAGCTCCGAGTTGTCTCCTTTTATTGCTTTTTACGTGTTTACAGTATCTCATTCTTTCCTTGACTCTGGATTTTCGCACCATATGGCCACATCTTTAAGTCATTTTTCAGCTGCTCTATTAAATAGTAAAATGAGATTCAGAACAGATTTCTTTGATTTTAAAATAGCATTTTGGGTGTGTGACTTTTTTTGGTAAATAAAAAAAAGAATTAAGGCACTCAAAAGCATGAAATTTCAGGTATTCCTACCCAGACAGTATAATATGTAGCTTTCTTCTTAGAATAAATGCATGTTTATCTCGTGGAATTTTACCTGCAGTATAAATTGATTCATTCATCCTGCATATTGAAATTCATTTCTATCTAAATGAGATTTAGCCTTCACTATTGCTAATGAGCATAGATTGAAAATGACATTGAAAGTATATCTTTGTAACTATTCAATAGTATATTTCTCATTAGAAATGATTGTGTAGCTTATGAGCATACGTACTACATATCAATAGTGGTTTATTGATATAATTGTGGTTGTGATTTTGCTATTTAATAATATAAAACATGGGATTCTTTTACATCTTCCTTTTTTTCTGGACTATTTGGTGGTCAGTTCCTTGAGAAACTGCAGAGGAAAGAATGTTACTGATAAAATTTAGAACAGTTTAGGGTTGGTCAATGAGGGCTTAAGGCATGTAGGCCTGCAATTTCATAAAGTTTACTCTTTAAAGAGTTAGACATTTAAAGGTCATTTTGGTGTAGGTTGATTGGAACTTTTTTTTTTAGGATAGTACTTAACAAAGGGAATCTACTGCATGAGCAAATTTTGTAATATGAGTAAATTTGCCATTGATCCAGCCTTTAGCAGCAGGGACTGTGTCAATCACAATTAATCAGCTTATGAGTATGTGATTTTTAAATCTTTAATTATCCATTAAAACCTAGATATTGACTTGAAGAAGTGATTGACCTAGAGTTGATTGTTTAAAATTAAAACCAAGTGCACTCAACATCCAGGTCAATAGTCTCTTAATTGTAATCCAATAAAGTCAATTTTAAGTGGTATACAATTTGTGAGTGTTATAAATACAGTTCACATATTTTAACTCCAATTACTATACTATTTTCTAGAAAAATATGTATCTGTTGAAGACAAGTCCATTGAATGTGTGTATTTTGATGGCTATCAATATTTTTAAGTTCATTATTTAATGATACATGGGAAAATAGCAATTTGAGGCAGCCATTCTAGATAAATTCAGGTAAAATTCTTTTAAAAATTATCCTGCTATTATTTATTGTTTTATTGTCACCACAAGCTTACATAATATTTTTAAGTAATAGTAATGAAAAGTAAAAACTTATTTTTAATACTGCTTAAAATTTTAATCATGTCTGTATACTCAATTATATACTTTTTAAGAATATAAATCTCTGGAAGACATAGAATATATCTCCCAATCTGTTGTGTAGCACTTCTAGAATGTAAAGGTAGTCTTCAAGGCCCAAATTAAGAGGCCTACATCTTTTCCACATAGCAAAACCCATCACTTCTCAGCATTTACTAAGTACCTAAAAGGTATTAGTGGTAGAAAAATTATATAGATGTGGTGCTTTTTCCTAGGAACTTGAAATCAAGACAGCTAGCACTTACCCAAACAAATAAAAGAAATACGAATGACAGTGTGATATAGACAGTTCACTGTCAGATTACAGGGACAAATATTCCTCAAATTCTCCTTTGATATTTTTAGACTGAAGGTTGACATAGAGGGTCCCCCCTCCTTGAAGGAGATCCACTGGGGGATTTGGAAGAGGTGCTGCCTTCTGATGTTTCCAGATCTTCACCTGGGGTAGGAAGCAGCTTATTCTTTGGAGAAAATGATTTATTCAATAAATATTTATTGAGGATTTAATCTGTGCTGGGCAGTTTTTGAAGAGATAGAGCTATGAACAAAACTAGGCCCCTGCCCTCAGGGAGCTTGCTTTCTAGTGGCAGGAGACAGGCAGTCAGCAAATACTTAAGGAAATAGAAGCACCCACAGGTGATGCTAAGTACATGTAGAAATATGCAGCAGGATAAGGAGGATGTTTTTGTAGGGGTGAGAAAAAGCCTCATTTATAAGATGCCCTTCGAGCAGAGTCAAGATGGAAAGAACAGAATGTGATTATATTGGAAGAAGGCAAGCAGCCAGGATAGCTGAAATAAACCAGGAAAAACTCTTATCTCAAGCTGCCCTGTATTTAGCCGTTTGTTTGACCTGGCACAAGTAGGTAAAAGACAACTTATAAGATTACTCAGGTCAGAGAATCCCTTATTTTCCATTCAATACCATACCAGAAATATAATTTCCTCAGCTACCATTTTTGAGTGCCTTGTGTGTCAGGCATTAGGTTGGGCATTTTGTAATAGTCCAGTTTGATATTTATTATTTCATTTTCTCTAAGAAGGCCCCGAAGGCTCAACTGAAGTTAAGTGGCTTGCTCAGGCCCACGTGACATTGAGTGGTGGGACCAGAATGTGACCTTGGTTCTCTGACTACAAAGTCCCTACATATTGTCACCTCTCCAAGAGTGTAAGGTGTCTGGGAGGACAGCGACATCATTGGATCACTACATTATCTCCAAATTAATGTTTGCAATTGAACAAGAAAGGTTGTGTTGTCTCTTAGGAAAAGTCAGAATGATAAATGACTCCCTGTCTCTGGTGGATTCACAGAAGGCCGCAAGGTTTTCCACCATAGAGAAGTGGAAGTGTGACTGGTATCTGGTAAGTTTGGAATCTTTGGGCCACTGATTTGCATAACCCATGACTCCTTTCTCTCTTTGAATAAGAAATATTTGCTTTGGCCACAATGCTTTTTCAATTTTTAAACCTTAATATAAAGACTTAATTTTAAACCTTTGTATAAAAATGTGATGAATTGCTGATTCTGCTATATAAATATAGCCAGCCCATTATTATGAATAAAAATTACCCAGTTCCTACAAAGAACATTGGAAAATATTAGAAACTTGCCAGCTCTCGATTTTTCCACATCTGTACTCAATTAGATGATATTAATAAGATTAATATCTGTTACTATTCATCCAGAATTGTACATTTTTCAGGGCATCTGTATTTTCAATGATGAATTTTAGAGCATTTCTATCCATCTAAGATATGTCAGAATTCTCTGGGGCACTGACTCATTTGAACATCAGCATATGGAAAAGTGCTCTTCCACTGGGATAATTAAAGATACAGGTCTTACTCTTTATGTCTCCCTATTCTATAAAGTTTTGGTCCTACACTTTGAACTAACCTAGTACAGGAAAAAAATGATAATGAAGTGAAGTACACATAATGAGTATCTGTTAAAATAATAGGTCTGGAAAGAAACTAAAGTTTAATATAACCCAGGAATTTTCTCGACTTCTTTAGTAGATTCACATTACAGCTGGTCTTAGGTCTTGGCCCAAGTGGTTGTGAGTTCTTAATATCAATGCCATATGTTCGGGGTTGGGGGTATCAACCTAGTAGCCATCTGGACCTTCCCTTCATTCATGTGTGCTATGCATTTATTGTAATACTGGACTCTGCTTATTTGAAATGAAAATATCTATATCAAAAATTAGCTTAAAATTTTAATTGTCCTTTTGACCAAATCCTGACTAGCTTTGAAGAATGGATATGATTTTGTGGTAAAGAGTCACAAGGGCCCAAGTGTCTATAAAATGTACTGCACCAAACTTTAAAATACTTTAATGCCCTCTTTGTTCTCCAGTTTTTTCTGGTGACTTTATTATAACATTTTAATTGATTATGAATATATGTGTGTATATATATATATATATATATATGTGGGTATATATGTTAGGTTTCTACCATTTGCTTCTCAAGTCATGCCCCCCCATCTATTCCCAGGGAATTTAAAACTAACTCTCAGGATTTTCTGTTGAGGCCTAGATGAGAATCATGCTTTGGATTATTTATCCTTTATTCATATCTCACCTGCTTTATTATTTTTTTAAATTATGTATTATTTCCACTTCTGATCATCTCATTATATTTCTAAGGGAACTTTGGATACAGAGATACTTGTAGTCAGTTAGATGTTAGTTCCATATGTACGAGTGTGGCAATTAGCGTCAAGAACTGTCTCTAGTAGCAGGAAGGAACGTGGGTACTTGCAGGGACACTCCCCAGGGTCTACTAGGGCCTTTGTGTGATTCCAGAAGCATTCTGAGGTCATTGCTTTTGTGTGTGTGTTCCCCAATCCATCCATTAACTATAAATCAGGAAGTATAAATTTCATAGCATATTGGACAGTACAATAGAAATCTAGAGAAAAAAAAAGACGTGTTCCTTAATTGAACCAGTGCTGATGGTTATATTACTTATGCTTGGTACTAAAATATTTGGAAGTTTAAATAATTGTCCCCATGGTTTCTGTTTGGGATCCTGCTTTGGATACAAAGTGTGCACATATGGAGTAATTAGAGAGCAATTTGAAGCAATGCGTGGACCCGAGAAGGAGATAAATCTCTATGCTGGGCATAAATAGACTTATAAGAAATCACCAGAGGGAAATTCAGTCAGTTTTGCAGGAAACACAGATTAGTGAAAAGGGTGATGATATTAAAGAATGCAATAATTTGATCAAGAGCACAGAAATGGGAAATGAGTGACCCCCAAGTGGGCAGTTGGTTGGCACGTGTGCAGTCAGGTGCTAAAGGTACAGAAATGACCAGGCCTCGGTTTTGGAGCTCACAGCCAAGCAGGGAGAAGACTCTCCACACACCTATTACAGTACCCGTGATGAGTGCAGATAGAAGGTAAGAGCAAAAAACCCTCTGCTGGATGGAGTCTGGAAAGGCTTCTCAGAGGAGGAAATAACGTTTGAAGAATGAGGCAGAGACTTTTAAAGGGAACACCAGATTTGGTTGGCTAGAAATGAGATCTCTGATGAGAAATAATCTTCAAGGTCCTTTAAAATCTAGTATCAATTATTTCTAAATTTACCCGAAGGTTTACAACACTGTGAGATCTTGTTGCACAATTACTTTGGAACTTCAGAGGTCAAATGTTTGTGAAATTTGATTCATCAAATATTATAGAAAAAATATACTTTTTTCCCCAAATTCCATCTTCTTCCATTTTTAGAGTTTCCCTTTTCAACAAAATTCATTGTGATTTTTTTAAACATATGAAATTGAATGGAGGAAAAAAGGCAAAATTTATAGTGGAAAATACTCCACATTATTTCTCTACATATTATTGCTTTCTAAAGAGGGTAACACAGCTCTTTTAGTACAATTATGGAAATTAACTCATATAAATGATGTGATTTTAAAAAGGTGATAGTCTATACAAATATATACTATAGTATATAGTGTATACATCTATGTATATATCTGTATATACACGTAGCTATCCACATATATATGTGTTAATGTATTTGAAAGGGGCACATTACATTTGAGTCTAGTCTCATCACTTTGTACTATAGCATCAAAATTTTTTCTTGATACTATTAGTCCTTTGGAAACCACAGTCATCAAAATAAGTAAAAATAAATGGCCTTGACTGTATAATATTATATGGATTTAACATAAATTTCACATTATGTACAATGACACTATTAAATGTGTTAATACAACACATAAAATGACCAATTCTCTTTAAATTTTAGTGTTTAGCATATTTGTTTTGATTGGACATGTGGGAGCTGTGAGAACAGCTCTGCAAAAATACTTTGCAAGTTGCCATAGTGACTAAATGGTGGTGCTTTATGATGTCGTCTTTCCCCCGGGTCTTCATGCAGTTGCATGTTTTATCAATCACAAACCAATAGCTGATGTTTACCTTCTCCTATTTAAAAATTTTGTGTACACACATGCAAGTTTATAACTTTACATAATATATAATTTGGTCATATTTCACATTCTGAAAGTAAAATCTTATTTTTCTCTTTTTCTTTTTGCTGGGTTCCACATTCTATTTTTCTCCTTCTTCTTTCCCCAGCCTACTGACGTATGTTAATAAATGATATGCATCCTCTATTTTTCTCTATTTTCATACAATCAAACACAGACCTATGTATCTATGTAGAAAAGTGAAGCAGGATTTTTTATAAGCAGGATTCATGGAAACCCTCACAAATTAATTGATATGCAGTAGTTCATATTTATTCCTTTTAATGACTACTTAATATTCCATACTTTGAATGGCTCATAATTTATTTAATGACTTTGTTTCCATTTTTCTACTGTGAATAATTCTTCAACAAATATCATTATACATATGTCTTCACTTGCTGGTGGTGTTCTTATGTCTGTGGGATTGATTCCAAGAAGTTGTGATTACAGGGTCAAAGACTATTTTATGTGTTCCAAATTTTCATAGAAGTTATCGTATTACTTTCCAAAAGGACTATAACATATAACATTTATGCTTAGCAGTATGTATGAGTATCCCTTTCCTATGTCTTTGCAGCAATAAGAATGATATATAATTCTTTAATTTTTGCCACTCTGTTAGGTATAAAGTAAAATTTCATTTTTACTTTAATTTGTATTTTCCTGACTATAAGTGAATTTGATAGTTGACAGTTTGGCTGTGTTTAAAGAATATGTTTTAGCTGGGCATGGTGGCACACGCTTGTAATCCCAGTACTCCAGAGGCTGAGATAGGAGGATTGCAGGTTCATGGCCAGCCTCAGCAACTTAGTGAGGCTCTCAGCAACTTAGTGAGATCCTGTTTCCAAATAAAAAATAAAAATAGGGCTGGAGGTATAGATCAGAGGTAGAATGCCCGTGAATTCAATCTCTAGTACCACTATATATGTGTGTGTGTGCATATATATATATATATATATATGTATGTGTTTTTGAAAAATTGTATTTACTTAAAAGATGCCTATTCATGTCCTTGCACATTTATTAGATTTCTATATTTTTATCAACTTATGAGATCTTTTTGTATTACAAATATACCCCTCTAAATATTATCTCTGATGCAATTATTTTTTTATATCCACTCTTTCTCTATTGCCTTCCAGGTGTCTTGTGCTATACAGAAGTCTTAATTTTTTTTACACAGTCCTTCAAAAGTGTTTTAATACAAGACTATCTAATCTTATATAAGATTAATATAATATAACAATATAATATAATATAATTTAATATAGGACTATCTTCCTACCTCTTAAAAATAAAACCTTAGAAATTCTAATCAGAATGGTATTATATTTATATATTTGATATTTTTATGAAATTAAATATTTTCAACCAAGAATCTGATATGTCCTTCCACTTGCTAGACTTTATGTCTTTAGTCGTGTTACAGACCTTCTCATACTTCTCATATAAAGTCCCTATATCTTTCTTGGAAAATTTATTGTAAGTATTTTATTGCTTATTGCTATTCTAAATGTATTTTCTCAATTTGTCTCTGTAGGTACTTAAGCAGAGAAGAGATATTGACATTTAGGTATTTATCTTATATTCAGCTACTTTGCCAATTTTGTTAACTCTAAAGGGGTGTGTGTGAGTGTGTGTGTTTTAATTTGAAATTTTAAATTTTGCATGGGTTTCTTGGGCATGCATTTTTATTACCAATAGAAAATACATAGTTTTATATTTTCTTTTCCAGTGTCCCTGACAGCTATTTTATTTTAAAAAATTGGAGACAATATTAAATGATAAGGAAGATATTTGCTAAGTTCCTAATTTTAATTAAGATAGTTGCAACATTTTGCTACTTAGAAAAATAAGTAAACCTGATTTTTTACAAATAGTCTGTGTTGTAGGTTGTTTTTGTCTATTGGTATTTTTCTCAGAATTTTTATAATTAGAGATGACTGTTAAATTATATCAAACTATGAAATTAATTAATATTTTCAATAATTTTCTCCTTTAATGTATTGATATAAGGAATTATGTTGATAGAGTTCCTCCCGTTAAACCACCTTCCATTAACCACCCTTGGTCATATAATACCACTCCTTTTGCATTTTGATTCTATTTTTGCTGATGTTTGTTTAGTATCTGTACCTGGATTCATAGTGAGGTTTATATACAGGGTTTTTTTTTCTTTTTTTGTGTGTGTTATTGTCTTGAAGGTTTGGGTATAAGGTAAAATTTGCTATATGAAGTAAATTCAAGAGCTCTTCATCTTTGTCTATAGCCTGGAATAATTTAAATAGGTTTGCAACTATAAGTGTTTAAAGATTGGATAAAACCATACAGCCATGTTGACTTCTTAAAAATGATAGTCTCTTCTGTGGTAATTACCATATTCAAGTTTTCACTTCTTTTAAGTCAATTTTGGTGATTTATATTCAGCTAGGAAATAATCCATTTCCTCTAGATTTTCAAATCTGTTTTCCATGAAGTTACGCATAGAATTCTCATAATTTTTAATCTTTCTTACATCTGTGGTTATGATGCCTCCTTTTCCCTTTCTTTTTCTTTTTCTCTTTATTTTTTGTGATCTATCCTTTACCTTTAATCAGGCTTTTGAATCTTTAAAAAAATAAGTAATTTCAAAGAATGAACTCTTTATAGTCTACATATCCTTTCAATTTTTGATGTTTCATTTATTAATTTCATCTGTTACCTTTAATTTTTGCATTCTAGTTTCTTTAGCTCTAGTGTGTTTTTTTCTTAATATTTTAGGATAGAAGAATTAATTCCTTAATTTTTGGCTTTTTTCTGTAATGGCAAATAATTTAAGATCATAAATTTTCTTCTGTAAAGAACTTGTTATATCTTATAGGTTTTATTATCTAAACAGTTTTTAACTTCTCTTTTTATTTCATTTAAAGAATTATTTAAGGTTTAAGAGAGTGTTTTTAAATTTCCAAATTGTTAAGATGGTTTTGGATTTACTTTGACTTTTATTCTATTGTGATTATGGAGTATACTGTTAACAATTTTACTTTAAAAAATTCCCTTTCCCTAGCATTCCTTTTTTTCCTTTCTGCTAGAATAAAGATATACCAGCCCTTGCTACATGCCAAGGGCACAGATGCCCTTGGAGAGGGTGGATCAACAGGATGGAAAGAACTGGCCCCTCAATAGCTGTACAGAAAAAGTTGCATCACTATTAGTACCATTCACTTTAGCACTATTACATGAAAAACTATAAACTTCAATCTTCCTGTATTGCTTCTGTTCTCTTTGTCTTAGGATCTTTGCATCATATGTACTCAAATGAGTCTTATCTGTACGCTCATGTACACATTGCCTTTTCATGTTTCAGCTATTATTCTTCAATACAGAAATGCAGGTTCTTGCATGGAAGGCAAACATGCCGTGCTTGCAATTCCAATTTTGCATTTAGTAGTAATGACACTATCACCACAGGAGGACACAACAAAACCATGTTCTTGGAAAAATACAAATGTGTTTGTATTTATTTGCATATTTTATTTATATATGATAATATTAAAATTGGCTATCTATACACACTCTGTTTTATTCAATCTAAGATGCATTGAATCTAGGGCTAGACTCAAAAGATGGCAAATTATAGTTGATATTTATATCATCTGTGACATGAAGAGCCTTAGAGATGTAGAATATTTTAAAAGGATACTTCAATATTGTCTCTGAGGTTTTCTTTCCAACCTCAAGTTTTGCAAGTTTTGATATAAATGTGTGTATGGGATGCACAATAATGCCCTGTCCCAAAGAGTTCCACATTTGAATCCGGGGATTCATGTGGCAAAAGGGAATTAAGGTTGCAGTTGGATTTAAGGTTGCCAATAAGCTGACCTTAAAATACTGAAATTATCCTTGATTATCCATGTGGGCTTGCCTAAGCACAAGGATCCTTACATGCAGAAGAGGGAGATAAAACAGAACGTCAGAGTGATCAGTTTAAGATAAGAATTCAACTTGCTGTTTCTGGCTTTGAAGATGGAAGAAGAAGGCAGTTAGACAAGGAAGAGGGCAGCCTCTAGACCTGGAACAGGTAAGGAAACAGTCTGCCCTAAAACTTTGGCAAAAGAAAGCAGCACTGACAACACCTGGATTTTAGCCCAGGGGGACCCGCTTCAGACTTCCGAATCCCAGGATAGTAACATATATATGTTTTTGTTGTTTAAGGAGCTAAATTTATGTCAAGTGTTAAAGAAATCAGAGAAAACGAATACCATAATGTTTCAAGATTCACACCCATGTGACAGAAATTTGAAGACACACCCTGATTTCAAAGACATTAAAGTATGAAAAAATAGGTACCTTAGATTTGATGAAATATGGTAAATATTTGTTAAATGGGCATCATAGGAAGGTCTTAGAAATGGTAACTGTGGACTCAGTCTTGCAATACTCAGAATCCAGTTAGATATCATGTTCCTATCTGAAATAATCATGTTACTACCAAATAAAAATATGAAAGGAAATGAAATTCTATCAGGCTTAAAGATTTTTAGGGCTAGTTGGGAATATATGTAAATACCGTAAAAACCAAGGAAACATAAACCTCAATCAATGCCTCAATGTAGCAATGAGGACCTGGGCTAAATGACACCCCCTTTTAAAGTTCTGGAGTCCCCGTTATATACAATACAAAGGCTTTGAGCCAGCCTATTGTCTTAGATAAGAATTGAGATAAAGTTCATGCCTATGGTTATTATACAACCTCACAGTCAAAGATATACACAAAACTTAGGACAACTTCATTGTTCTGTTGGTGACCAAATGACACTAACACCAATCATGTGAATTGCTGCCAATGAGAACTAAATCTTTATTAAAATGCAATTTGAAAAAACATCTACAGGATTCACGTGAAAAGCACTACAACTCACTCCGGGCATGGTGGCACACACCTGGCATCCCGGTACTTGGGAGGCTGAGATAAGAGGATGAAAGGCTCGAGGTCAGTCTCAGCAATTTAGTGAGACCCTGTTTCAAAATAAAATAGGGTTGAGGGTGTAGCTCAGAAGTAGAATGCCCCTGGGTTCAACCTCTAGGACCCCCCCAAAAAAGGAAGAAAGAAAGAAAAAGAAAGGAAGAAAGAAAAGCACTACAACTCAAGTACTGTAAGTGTACAGACACTCTTACAGAAAGAAAAATATGTGACAATATCTGATATTTCAGTTCTTACCCACGTATGAGATTTGTAAAACTTCTCAAACATGCTTTAGCAGCCATAGATTCTCAAAGTCTGTGATACTACCCCCTGGGGGGCACTGGATTGATGGGGGAAGTAGTAGCCTCAGGTGCAATTGGGAGCTGTTAAATAAAAATAAGGGGGCAGTAGAAGTACCCAGGGGGCACTAAATTTTTTCCTGAAAATGGAGAGGTAAACCAGCAAGTTCAGAAATCTAGCCAAATAGTGAATGAAGCAGAACGGATAAGCCAGCAAAGGACTAAGAACAAACAGTGGTGGGCAATGACCTCTGCCCCTTCATTATATAGTTGGGAAATCCTAATTTTTAGTTCCAGGTGAGTAGCATTAAATACTATTTTTGTTCAAACAAATATCACACATTTCCGGCAATTCTAGTTACCTGGATAAGTGTTCTGTGTATTCTAACTGTTGTCTGGCTACAAATCCCCCTGATGGCATAGGGGCGCTGTGATGTGCACATAGACCCCTCTTTCCAGAAGCCCTTATTCCCCAGTTCCTGGGATGAGTTTCTTCCCAGGTGTCTCTCCCAGCTGAAGACAGCTGCCTGGCCCAGGTGACACTTCCTCCCTGGAGAGAGCCCACATCCAGTGGTCGGTTGATGTGTGGTACAAAGGCTGCCTCTGTGGGGGCAAGACCGAGGGAGCAGCCCAGCTCCAACAGCTCCAGTGAGACTGGCTGAGGCCTTTATTGCAACTGCATTTAAAGATCTCCCTCAGCCAGGTGTGGTGGCGCTCGCTTGTAATCCCAGTACTTGGGAGGCTGAGACGGGAGGATCTGGGTTTGCGGCCAGCCTCAGCTACTTAGTGAGGCCCTCTGCAACTTCGTGAGACCCTGTTTCAAAATAAAGTATAAAAAATAGGGCTGGGGGTATAGCTCGAAGGTAGAATGCCCCTGGGTTCAATCCCCAGTACCGCAAAAAAAAAAAAAAAAAAAGATCTCCCTCTGCCTAGTTCAGTTTCCCTCACTCTAAACAGCTGTTGTTTCTGAGAGTGCTCCCCAGTGAGCCTCAAGCATGCAAATCTCAGAGCCTGAGTTTGTTGCCTAAGGAAACAAACAACAAGTTACAACAATCCTTGTTGCAACTGACAACAAGGATTTTAGAGCTGAGTCCGATGCTGCAGGTTGGCAAGGTGGGACCCATTACTGGTGTTAAGCAGAGCACTGAGAGCCCCTCACATACAGGGTTGGTGGAATTCTTAATCTTTTCCTGTTGATGAGGAATGATGGTGTATGTGTAGACCAGAAGGCACTGATAGAGGACTATCTTTGGCATTTGAGAATAATAACTATATAAAGACTTTGGAATCAGATTGCTATTGATGAGAGTTATTAATATATTGGGGCAAGATAAGTTTGGGGATAATGAATCACCAACCAGATCTACTTGATGGTGGTAGCAGAGAATATTTCTGGCACTCAGGCAATTTGCTGTGATGTCTCTTGGGATTCTCCTGCCCGGATGTGATATAAATAGACAAGTGCAGCAGCCATGCCCTAAGGCCAGGCTCAGAACCCTGAAGGCTGAGGGTCTGGGTCGTTGCATCAAGCCATCTAGGTCAGCAGAAGTGCTATGTAGGGATGAGGGGAGCCTAGAAGAGGGATGGAGGGAGATGGGCTGGCATGAAGGAGGGAAGTGCTGCAATTTATCCCTCTGATTTTCATCTTGTTACTCTTGCCAGCAACCAGAATCTAGGAGAGACAGATTCCAGACCTTGTTACCTGAAGCACATGGATCTGAATGGTGCAAGGGTGGGCTGAGGTGTGGTGTACTGTCAGATGCCCGATCAGGAAGGCCTTAGCATTCCCCAGGCTACTGAGAGTGTTGGCAGAGCACAGCTCTCAGCAGAGTCCCTCCTCAAGTCGTGCTTTTGGCTTAATTTCTTCCCGAAGGCAGGTGACATCTAATTGTGGATGCCTGCGAGGTGGGTCAGCCCAGTTCCAGGGCTCTCTGTAGAACTGGGTGAGGTCTTTGCATTATAGTTAATATCTCTGCCCAGTCCTTCCCTTGCCCCACATGTTCCTGAGAGCACCCTGCAGCAATCTAATCAGAGTTTGTTCTCCAGGGAACTCAACGAGTTGCTATTTTTCTCACTTCTTTTTTTTTTTTTTGCGGTACCGGGGATTGAACCCAGGGGCATTCTACCTCCGCGCTACACCCCCGGCCCTATTTTTTTTATACTTTATTTTGAAACCAGGTCTCACGAAGTTGCGGAGGGCCTCACTAAGTAGCTGAAGTTGGCCGCGAACCCAGATCCTCCGGTCTCCGCCTCCCAAGTACTGGGATTACAAGCATGCGCCACCACGCCCGGCCTTTTTCTCACTTCTTATTGCAATCACCTGGCTGTTAGCACACTATAGTGGTGGCAGTCTGTTCTGCATGTAGTAGATGCAGAGCCTCTCTGCCTTCTTGGGCTGTTGTCCTTTGCTGATCCCCTGGAAGAAGCCTCTCAATTGTCTTGCTTCATTGTTCTCTCAAGTTTAGGGAGGATGCAGTCTGGCTATTGAGCTCCTCTTGGGGTCCAAGACAACACTGCACAATTAGGGCCAATGTCAGCCATCTCCCTAGAGCCACAGACCCAGCACATTTGCTGAGGCTGATGTCAACCTTCTTTCCACTTCCCTTCACCTACCTGGGTTATGCAAATCGTCTTGGGTCATGGTTTTCCAGGGTCGATTGGCTTTGTGTCTGTTATGGTTTGGATTTAGAATGTCCGTGTAGACCTCACTAAGACAAGGCAGCCATGTTGGAGGTGGGGCTTAACACCAAGGAGGGGTTCCTGGGGGTGTGGCCTTGGGATAATATATGGTCCTTCCTCCCCTTGCTAACTCTATCTTGTTTCTGGAATCTGTGATGTGAGAGTGGAGCCTTGCCCTTGCTTTCTCTCTCTCTCTCTGCTCCACACGCCATGTCCTGGGCTTCACAGACTTCACCTTTTTTTTTTTTTTTTTTTTGCGGTTCCAGGGATTGAATCCAGGGGCGTTCTACCTCCGCGCTACACCCCCGGCCCTATTTTTTATACTTTATTTTGAAACCAGGTCTCACGAAGTTGCAGAGGGCCTCGCTAAGGAGAGAGAGAGAGAGAGAGAGAGAGAGAGACAGTGAGAGAGAGAGAGAGAGCTGAGGCTGGCCGCGAACCCGGATCCTCCGGTCTCCGCCTCCTAAAGTACTGGAATTACAAGCATGTGCCACCACGCCCGGCCTTCACCTGTCTTAACATGGACTGAACCCCTGAAATCTCCAGAACTGTGAGTAAATAAATCTTCCTCTAAGTTGTTGTCATCAGATGTTTTTGGGTCACAGCAGTAAGAATGCTGACTGAAACCATGTCCTTGCCCTGGGACCCCATGACATTGGTCCCCAAGGTTAGTGCAGCCCTTGGAGGAAGATCACTTCACAGGGCTTCTCTCTTTTAAGGGTGTATCAGACCCGAAGGGCTCCAGCAGCCAAGTGGTTCAAGATAAATAGGAGCCATGAGTACATATGTAGAGGATAGAAGAGGCACAATAATCAGGTCACCGTGTTTCCAAAATTCTCTCCTGTGTACCATTTTAAATTTTCCATTTTGCTATTTTTCCATTTGCTCTTGAGACGGCTTGTTTACACTAGCTGTGTGTGCTGAACTTCCCTATGAAGTATGTCAAGCCTACCTAGATAATTGGCAAGAATGCTTAATATAATTGTCCAGTAAATTTGGGAAGTTTAGATTCCTTGGCACACTAAATAACTCTTCTAGAATATAAACATATGCTTCAACTTTATAGCTCTAGTCTTAACATTCTACTTGAGAAAATATTAATAAAGTATTTTTATACAGCAGATTTATCCAGTATATATATATATATATATATATATATATATATATATAATGTATTCATTCTCTGTGTAACTGCTTTGAAGATAGTAGTAGGTATTTCGATTAGCTTTCTGTTTACTTCAGTAATTAAAAAATGAGGATGTGTTAACATGTGTTAGGAACTTGGGATGGCACCTTTGAAGACTTAGCAGATATTTCCATTATAATCTGGTAGAAAAGCATATGACCAAGTCCTCCTTCTTAGCAAAAAAGGCTCATGAAGATTTACCTGGCACTTAGTGTCCACTGACAGAGGCTGCCCCGAGCCGTTATTCATGAGCTTTATAGAGCGTTTCAGTCAGTGAGTATCATTTGCCTGTCACAAGCATTTGCAATTATACTAGAATGTCATCATTTCAGGAAACTATAAAGCAATGAACATGTTTATTTTCAGCCACAAAGAAAAAAATATCCTGAGAACCAGATTTTCTTGGCAGTTTGAGGCATTTATTAGAAAATCTGTAATTTCTTTCTGTAATCCCACACTCAGTGGGCATCCCCCTTAATGGAAGTATATCAAGCCTAGAGAATTATATGGTACATTCTGAACTTGCTTTGCTGGGAAAAGAGGGCTCATGATTTCATTTATAGGCCGGTTGAGGCTACCACTCTCCTGGTTCCCTGGGAAGAGTTTACATCTACTAAGGGCTCCTTTCCTAATGGCCAAAATTCTCTCAGGGGCCCGAGGCACTTGAAATAAGGGGTACTGAATTCTGACATTTGAAATTTACATTAACTAATGTGTCATTCAAAAATGGTTTTCCAAGAAGTTAGAGTATTTGGGAGATTCTAGGTATTCCCACTGTGTGAGGATGGTCTCCACTTTTCTGTGTTCCTAACTATGTTCCCAAGTTTTTATTGCTCATTGGCTTTCAGGTATTTGCTCTTTCAAATGTGCTTTCAAGATGGAGAGACAGAATCATTGGGGTGTTAGAAAGAGGCCTGAATCATTGTGGTATTAAGGAGAGAAACCTGGCGCCCCTCTGGAGCTGGGAACGTGCCAGCTGTCCCCGTTCCGCCTGGGGGTGGTGGCATCCTGAGTTACTCTCCGCTGTGTGCGGTGATGGTTTCAGTTGGAGCCATGAAGATGCTTCAGGTGTCCCATTTAAGGAGCAGGTGTCTGTAGTTAAATCTACTTCAGTATTTCTTCCTCTTAATTCTCTACCTCTCTCATTATATTTTCTTATTTGTTCAACAGAACACAATCTGCATTTCCTTTTGTAGCAGAGTCCAGCTTCATTTGTCATGGGACACAAGATGGGTTGGCAATGTGAGTGCAGTAGAGTAGTGTGATTAGAACTTAAATGCGTGCTGGGAGACGTTGTCTTTGTGACATACATAGGCCTTGGCTAAAATGTCCTCCTTACAGCCAGGTGACGGACTTCTGTGCCCTTGCTCTCATTAGATGATAGACATGGCTCTGAAACCTAGACTTCTTTGGGCAGGATAAGTTTCTGGGTTTTCCTACATTATCTCATGATTCCAAGATGCTGTGGCCACTTAGCGATGCGCTACTCTAACAAATTACTCTGATCCTTGTTTTTTTTACCAGCTGAAAATCATCCTTATTTCACTGGGTGTTGTGAGGAGCTAATGAGGAAATATACTAAGGAGAATAGTGCTGAGCTTGGTACATGTCAGGTCCTCAAAATGTGTCAGTTTTATTCTCTTCCTTCTTTCCTTCCCAATTTTTCCTTGTTAAGTTCATTTTTAAAGAAAAGAAAAAGAAATTCTAATCTTGGCTTGTGAAAAGAGAGGGGAAAGTGGTAGATGAATATATTTTACTTAGTGCTATCATTATTGACAACAGCCAGAAACATGAGTACAGATATCTTAAGCAGAAAAGAAAGACTGATTTCCACCTAGGGTTGATGGTACCTACTGTTTGAAGACTACTTCCATGCTTCCCTCCAAAAAGCAACTTCAAGATCTCTTTGTGAAGAATGTGAGCAAAGCTGAAGTTTTCCCAGAATTGGAGGGAGAACAACCCGGGACATACTGTACTATTTTGAACAGTATGGTTTAGTGAAAAGATGATAGGATTTAGACCCATATACACCTGGATTCAAATCTTTAGATTCAAATTGCCCAAGGGCTATGTGTCCAATGGAACGTTAATTTTACTCTTTGCCTCAGTTTCCTGATTTGTAAAATGGGGATGTAGAGAAAACTTTGGTTGTGGTGAGTCACCCACTTTCAGATCAAAGCCACGCATTTCCCAAGCTGCTGGGAATGCTGGCCATCGAGAGCTTGCAGCTGAGTCCCCACCAGGGACTTGCCCCTGACCTTAATGGAGTTGCCTCACTCAAGTCTTCATCTACTCCCAGGTAAATTACTGGTTTGATAAAAGGAAACAAAGATGAACTCCCTTGCCTCAATTTGAGCCAACTCCAAAGGGCCAGTCCATCTCAAGACCATATCAAGGACTCCATGGAAGGTCGGCCAGGGTCTTTATTAGAGTAACATTGTGTTCAACTTTTCCTTCTGCTTAATCTCAATTTCTCTACTCCCTCCTGATGTCATTCCCAAGTGGTCTCCAATAAACATTCTCTAAGACAGGAATTGCAATCTGAGAATATATTTCTTGAGGGACTAGACCTCAAACAGTTGGGTGCCAGGAGTGGTTGGAGAAAGCAGTCAAGGAAATGTGATATTGGAGCTGCATTATTTTCTGGCCAGCTGGCAGTAAGAAAACCTTTTTTGGTCCTAGGTGGAACACTGGGATTTTCAGGGTTCTGAAGCATTCTAAAGCACTTAAATTGTTAAAAACCTTGTCAGTGATGAGCAGTGGGTGGGATGACGGTACAAGGGAATGAACTTTTAAATATCTCAGGGTTGTGAGATTCTGAAGGAGGTATTGCTTATAAGAATGAAGGAATTGAATGACAATTGTTAAGTGCAATCCCACGCACTATAAAAATACAATGAAAGGCTTTAAGTGATTAATCATCAATTTAAGAGGTACTGTGAATGCCAGAGGAACTCTTTAGGAACCTATAAAGACACTCATCTCTTATGATGGAGGACAGAAAAACCTGAAGGTCCATGCTTAACCATAATTCCAAGAATAGCAGAGCTCTAGAAAAGACTGTATTCCAACCCTCGAATGTCTCTTATGTCAGGATCAGGCCCTGATTGGCCATAATTGGCCCCCAGTCTTGTAAAGCCTAGGTCAATGCATGAAAAAAAAAATTAAGACCCCAATTCCTGAGCTCTCTGAGTTGGGAAATGTGCCCTCTTCTCCTTGTTCAAGGTTGGCATAGCTCCTCCTCCCTTGATTACAAACAGTGCAGAGGCCCATGCTTTGCAAAACAAAGCACTCTCAGGATTTACCCCCCCACACACACACACACACATTTGTCCAGCCACTAGACCTGTCCAGAGAGGTGCTGGTCCTGCTGAGAGAAGAAAGTGACAATACAATGAAAGAGCTGCAAGACCTGGCCACAAAATGATTTATGTGGAACTGGACCCCAAAGATGCTAGATTTGTAAGGGGAGTACACGAAGTTGGGTAAGGGACAGAATGCTGATAATAGACCCATGAAGTATACTACAGAATTAACACCCCACAAGGCCACTGGCTTAAATTTACACATGTTAGCACACTGCAAGGATGTCTCCTGGGAGATTGAGAAAGGTATGACCCACAGGAAGTGAAGTAGAAAATCAAGAACTGCTATAGTGGAAAGAGACCAAGAGGCCCAGAATGAGGACATGCTAGAATAGATACATTACATCAGCCTGCAAAGCCCCTGGTGAACCGCGCTTGGAAGGCAGTCCAGAGGACATTCCATTGACCAAAGTGATAAAGTCCATCAGCCAGGGACCAGCATCATGGAAAAGCTTAGCAATGGGTGTCCTCTGTAAACCCAGGACACCTGATTAAAGAATTGGGCTTCCTAAGTGCAATAGGGACGATGGGATTCCAAACTCATAGAGGCCAGATGGTGCTATTTAAACATCAGAAGCAAGGTGAGATGGCATTATCAGTGATCAGTAATCATAATATTAGGGGAATGAGACCCACAAAGAGCCATGGAGATGGTTAATAGGACATAAAAAGACAGATGCACAGTCAGCAAGGGAACTTCACAAGCTATACAATTACGAGAAATCAAAGCTAAACAAAGGCACCCTGTGAAAAGTCACAGTCCCTTCCCAGTATCTGGATAGGAGCTAATTCCCAGACCTAGAGCCCACTGGACTAAAGGAGAAGCTGGGTCTCTAGGAGGAAGGACCTACAACACCGTGAACACCATGGCCAGTCTACGTGGCAATGACTCATCTACTTTTTCCTCCAAGGAACCTAACGGCCATTTAAAAGGACATTACGCAGACATCTGTGAGCACTGTGGGATACAGGGTCCAAGGTGGCATTGACTCCTAGGGAGATAAAGGGCTATCATGGCCTTCCTGTTAGAGTGGGGACCTGGAGCTGGTCATGAGATGGAGTACTGGCCTAGGCCCAGCTCAGTGTGGATCCCCTGGAACCATGAAACCACCACCCAGTGGTCATTTTCCAGTCTTTGAAAGTGTAATTGACATACAAACACTGAGTAGTTAGTGAAGACTCCCTCCACATTGATCCCTTGACTTGAATGTTAAGAGCTATATTGAGGCCAAAGAGAAGCCTTGGGACTGTCCCTGCCCTATCCCCCACCACAATCAAGATGAGGAATAGAAAAGCAATATTGTGTCTAGGGTAAATAGTGACAATAATTAGTGCCATTCTTAAAACCTAAAAACCTCAGGGGTAATGATCCTCGTGATATTCTTATTAAACTAGTAGAGTTTTTAGTCCCTTCAAAAACCAAACAGATCAGATGACAGAGGACTTCTGCAAACTCAACTGGGTAGTAGCCCCAATTGCAGTGACCTTGCCAGAGAGCTTTTACCTAGCAGGCTAACACAGTGGATTGTTAATACAAGGTGTGTGGTCACAGACCTGACAATGTGTTCTTTCCCGTTTTTGCCCCAAAGCAGGATCGAAAGCCGTTTACATTCATGTGGAACAAATACCAGTTTGTTTAAGGTTTTGCCTCAGGGCTATGTTAACCCTCCCTCCCTCTGTCATAACAGAGTCTGAAGGGTCCTGGATCCTCTGAATGTTCTCAGCATCATCATATTAACCCACCATATTGATGACATCGTGTTAATCAGACCAGATGACCCAGAAGGGGCAGGTGTGTTGAAAGCCTTGGTTAGACACATGTGTTTCCGCTGGTAGAAGATGCATCCGGATCATGGGGGCGTAGGAGGATTGGAGTCCACGTGTGTAAACTTGGACCCTGGTGTCTGGCTGTAGGTCAAGCTAGTTGATATTTACTTGGTCCTTTCCATGTGCTGTGCCTTGGGGATATGTCCCCTGCTCTTTGGGAATATGACACAGGAAAAAAAAGGAGTTAAGTGCTCTGAAAGAGGATGCTCAAGGTACTGCAAGATGATTTAAATTTCAATTATTCTAATTCTGCTGTTTTAATCGTATATAGTATTCTTTTAAGAACCAAATAACATAAAATATTAGTTCTGCGTAAGAAAATTGTAATATTGCTCTGTGTCATTGTGTAGTTCAGAAATACTCTTCTGCCCAGAGTTTACAGAGAATCTTTTTCATTTAATGAGCTAAATGACCATGCATAATATATTTAAATTATGACCTATACTTTTCTCATTTACTGTTTGTTTTGTTCTCTTATACTCTAAGAAGTTAATGAGGCTGAGAGTCTTAAACTGTGTTTTATGTATTTAAAATAATTATGATGAAAGGCCTTTTACACATGTGTATTTATCATGAATTCTTGTTCAAAGAACTATTTTTCATGGTTCAAGAAGCAAAATTAATTTAAATCGGCAGCTAATGCACACGTCTCCATTCCATGAGTCAACTGGATGCTGCTGACATTTTTATATAGGGCCTCCTTGATGTAATAAAAAGTGTTGCACTAAATGATGTGTCTCATAAAGGAAGGGATGGAACATGCATTGTCTGAAACCCACACAGCCATATTCCGGGTCGTGTCATGAGCCACAGAGCTCCATCATCTTCATGTCTCCTATTGTCTTACAGTTGACCTGTCATAACTACACTCAATGGCGTAATCAAGTGCTAATGTTTACACCGATATCTAGTGAAATTTAAGGTGACCGATCCCCTAATGCACATGCCTATCATTCTCCATCATATTGAGGGATAAATTCATCTTGCATGTTCAGGATCCCTGACACATTGCCAGTTGCAGGATTGAGAGGAAGTGGGCTCCTTTGCTGTACACATGCACTTCAAACTTATATTCGGTCTGAATATTCAGCACTCCACTGTTCAGCCTCTAAAGGACTGGATTCCATGGCAGAGTGAGAGCTGACGCCCCTGCGCAGTTCTCCCCGTGCATCTGCTGGCAGCCGGGAGCTCCTCGTAGGACGGAGTGTGTCATTATGAATATTTTAATGCAGGCAGTTGATCCCTTTTCTATTCAGTATGTAGCTGTGAGTAAAGCTGCAGACAATGGCCAGAATACTCTTTGTGTTAGCCTGAATTTATCTGAGACTATTGAAGCAAAAAGCCAAAGGGCTCTATTCTTCCTTTACCAGATATGCAGGGAAGAATAAAATCCAGGCATTGTCTGGTTGGTTAATTTTTAAAGTGATATGTGCAGGGGTAAGGCATGAATAAATAACAGCTTTAGGGGCTCAGGAAAATTATGTTTCACTAGAAGGAATAGATATATACAGTTTTTGAAAGAGAAGGAACATATACTAAGAATCCAGAGATGATGAGGTGAATTTTTTGATAATAAGATACTGTATACTAAAAACTACTATCAGAAGCAACAAGGAATGCTATTGAAAATTCTGACTTTGAGACCCAGACTTTCCACTCAGTGACTGTGAGAGCGAGGCCGTTAGGTCAACTTTCTAAGCCTCACTCTTCTCATCAGCACCACTGGGAGATTAGGCCAAAGGCCCCAGACCCTTCCAGTCTAGATATCTGGGATCCTATGACATGCTCTTAAGATTTTGGGTGAACATGTACCCGTACTTCCCTTCAAGGGCGATAGTAACACCTACAGCGCAAGGAAGACCTTTGTTGAGCTGGGCATGGTGGCGCATGCCTGTACTTGGGAGGCTGAGATAGGAGGACTGCAGGTTCAAGGACAGCCCCAGCAATTTAGCAAGATCTTGTTTCAAAATAGAAAATAAAAAATAGGGAGTGTAGCTCAGAAGTAGAGCACCCTTGGGTTCAATCCCCAGTGCCACACACACACACACACACACACACACACACACACACACACACACAAAAGAGGAAGAAAGAATTTTGTTGAGTGCCTATCACTCAGCCAACACAGAACTAAGTTGTAAGGATATAAGCAAAATATGCTTTCATCCTAGCAGTGCTGAGATGAAAAAGAGACTAAAATGGAGCACAAATTGTGAGCTATAGGTTATTAGTCCAAAGATCATCAGGTAGGGGTGGTCAGTGTAGATGCAGAAATATGAAAGTGAGATTTTCACTAAAAAGCAAACTGAGTTTTAGAGCATAGGTAGGATGTGGGTGGGTGGGGAAATGATTGATTGATCATTTCTGGTTGGAGGGTGAATCAAGGGTCCTGGCAAGAAAGAGAGGATTCAATCAAACTGGGTAATTGAGGAAGTTTAATAAAGAGACCACTTACACAGGTGTCGCCAAAGGCTAGGTAAAGCAAGCTGGATGGTGTGGCATGCTGTGCTTGTGATGGTGGGAGCCGTGACCACCCACAGCCTGAAGAAGCCGGGGCTAGAGTAGGGACCATAAGAAAGCAAGCCTTCAGCAGAGTGACGGATGGAAATCAACCAGTGCAACCTGGCCAGCGGGAACAGGGGGAATAAATACCCACATCTCATTCTCCTCCACCTTGGATTTCCTTCTGGAACCTCTACCTGGCTAAATTCAGCTGCAAGATCCTGCAGGTTAGCATTGGTGGGAAAGGGTAGAAATGGATCTGGAGAAGTGGATGGGAGGTGCTTAGCAGAGCTGGAGATCATGAACACCCACAGACACACAGGCAGAAGCCAAAATGAAGGGTGGTAACCAAGGCGAATGGCAGGGGTTTCTCTGTAGAGGGTCTTGAAAGTCGAAGTTGGGAATCACATGCATGTGGCCACTGAGCATCGATCCTTGTGTCCAAGACTACAGTAGATTGCCGAGAAAGTCTGAGGTTCATGCGAGAGCCTGGAAAACACCCACTACTGTGCCTGGCTACCGTGACAGGGCTCACCAGCCAATGTGGACCTTCCCTTTTAGGAGCGGCAAACTCAAACAACTTATCTTTTCTCATTCTTACCTCCAATCTCAGCAGCCAGTGTAGGCTAAGAAGAGAATAATGTAAGTAGAACTTTCACTGTCCCCATGAGAACTGGCCCTGGTGGGCCTCCAACACCTAGGACTTGTCTCCCAAGCACACCAGACACCTGTAGCTCCTCTTTAACTGGTCTTCCTCTCCTTTAAATGTTCTGCTTTCTGATTTTCAATTTGGTAAAATCACCTGTTCTCAGAAAGGGGAAATGGAGAAGTGTCAAGTTCCAAGCTTACTTTCTTACTTTCTTCATGATTTTTCTATGGACCAGGAAAACTAAGTGGGGTAGTAGATTATTCAGAAAGGCACTGAGTTGTAAAAAGGCTCTCGCTCTCTCTCTCGCTCTCTCTCTCCTCTCCTCTCTCTTGCTCTCTCTCTCCTCTTCTCTTCTCTTCTCTTCTCTTCTCTTCTCTTCTCTCTCTCTCTCTCTCTCTCTCTCTCTCTCTCTCTGTGATCTGGAAAGTTGTAGTCTAATAATATATAAAAACACAAAATAATGTAGAAAAGTGCTTTACTCTTTGCTGCCCATTTAATAACTATAATAACTTGTGATGGGGTGAGTGGCATTCTTATGGAAGCATAAGAATGTTATATTAAGAATTTTTCTGCATGCAAATATAATAACTGAATAACAAAGCAATCTTTTATGTAGGATTGATTTTTGTTTTTGTTAAGTATACAGCTTCTAGAATATATCTTAGAATCAGTATGAATTATTTCCATATTTTACATCTCTTTCCATACTGCCCCCGCAAGCAATACTCTGTTGAGAATATGTGTAGTAAGACAGAACTCTGCACTATCTGTATCAATCCGTATCATACCCTGCTTCCCAAGCCTAGAAAATGATCAAATGTGAAATATATTTGTTTCAGGGTAAATAAAACTCAATGTTGTCAATTAATTGAGACATTCCTTACTTTGTACATGTTCTTTTAAGCCATTTCAATAAAATTTGCACAGTGATTATCTGAAGATTTTAAGAGTTAAATCGTGCAAAAATTAGTTCATCCCTGGTGCTATGACAAAATACCTTAGACTGGGTAATTTATAAACAATAGAAATTTATTTCTCACAGTTCTGGAGGCTGGGCAATCCAAGACCAAGGTGCCAGCAGCTCAGTGTCTGGTAAGGGCTTGCTCTCTGCTTCCAAGATGTCACCTTGAACACCATGTTCTCCAGAAGAGATGGGTGCTTGTGTCTGCACATGGTGGAAGGGACAGAAGGGATAGAAAGACCAGGCATCTTGCTGAAGCCTTTTGCATAAGGACACTAATCCCACTCATGAAGGCAGAGCCCTCATGGCCTAAGAACCTTCCAAAGTCCCTATCTCTTACTGCCATCACCTTGGAGTTTAAGTTCCAACATTGGAATTTAGGAGGGAGGCAAACATTCAAACCATCGCATTAATGAATGCTGTCCTCCTATTGTCTCACAGGACAAAGCTAATACCAATGGGTAAGATCAAGTTGAAGCAAGCTCTGTAAATGGAGGCGGGTGATAACAGGAAGAATTCGAGCAGAAGCTGGACTAACTGCTTGATGATTAGAGCCCGAGAGGAGAGGAGTCAGCGGTTGAAGGAGAGATGAGGCTCCAGGGGTTGCTGGGCCCTGACTTCCAGAAGGACCTGGAAACGGAAACTAATAAGCCCTTTTGCAAATACACATGGCAAACATGGAACCTGGTGTGGGAAAAAAAAAAAAACTGATTTTTCAAGAATCCTTTCGTTTCCTAAAAGATCTTTATTACTTTATCTTGAAATTTTATAGAAAATCATTTTGATTTTATAAAGTTCTCACTTCAGACACTAGCATTGTTATTTTGATCAAACATAACTCTTTTACATTAGGATTGTTTGATCATTAGATCCTATTTACATCAAAATGGTTTGATTGGGAGACAGTACTAAGACCCAATAATGCTCTGTTTTCTCTTCCCTTTCCTACCCCAATAATCATGAATAGTATACATTTTAAGGATTTTTTTCTTATATCGCCCCCCATACATTTCAGCAAATCATTATTGTCTAGACACCTAAAAGAAATCAGAAAATATTGCTGGAAATGAAAATTCTTTAGGGATTTTTATTCAATAATAGAGCCATTAAATAGAACATATTATTGAACAATAGAAAGTACTTTCTTTACAATCTGCACACTTAGCCGATACATCATTAGCCATCAAGCCAATGCTTAAGTTCAGGGCCACATATGCTGAAAAGCACTATTTCGCATATGGATACATTATCTTTCTTTGCAAAATACTTAACACTTTAAGTAGAAAAGCAAATACTGCCTTTCATATTAAAGCTACAATTAATATAGTATACTGTAATTATGTATTTATGATACATAAACTATATAACTGAAACAAAATTATTAAAGTCTAACAATCCTGTTCCTGTGATGAAAAGATACATGCCTGAAAGATACATTCCCCATGCAATTTACATCTGCCACAGGTCAAGGCAAATCATGGGCAAGGATGGTGGGTGTTCGTATTCATGGACTAATGTGGTAAAGTTGTGGCAATCATTAAATGCAATTTACAATTTATCCTGCCAGCTGTAAGTTAGGTAATCTTTACAAATGTTTTTTTTTTTTTTGTGTGTGTGTGTGTGTGGTGGATACACATTATTTCAAAATTGGTGCACAAGGTGAAGCTCTGTTAATATTGTTAAAACTGCACAGTTCAAAAACCACACAAATTTGTACTATGTGCATTTAAAATTTAAATTTGCACTTACAATGCCACCTCATTGCATTAGCAGTATTTCCAGCAATTTGACATTTTAAGGAGGGTTTCTCATAGGCCCTGCTCAGGTCGTCTGTACTTTGCTGTATCAGTGGGATAAGAGGCAGGAGGAAACTGCACAGAGTAAAGCTAAGTCCACTTACATAACACAGGACAGGCTGCTCCTGGGTGGGGTGAGAGGCACTGTGTGTGCCTGCAGGTAGAAAGGGAAGCAAACCAAGAGGAACAGGAAATGTGAACAAAACCCAGAGAGAAAGCAGAGTGTCTAGGCGGGAGAACCATATGGCCTGAGGTAAAAAAAAAAACCAAAAAACAAAAAACTGAAGACATAAAAGGTGGTGCCATGTGATTGTGCTTATAAGATACAGATTCCTTTCTGCCTCCTCTTCAATAGGCTTGAGTGAAAACCCATTTTATTATTTTTTTAAATAGACTCTTTTTAGAGCAGTTTTAGGCTTGTAGGAAAATTGAGTAGAAGCTACCAAGAATTCCTGTGTACTTCCCCCCTCACACAGAGAGAGATTCCCCTACTATCAACACCCCCCTCAGAGTAGTACCTATGATGCACTTGAGGAACCTCCATGACATATGATCCTCCAATGCCCATGGTTTACAAGAGGGGTTACTCTTGGTGTTATACAAGCTATAGGTTTTAACAGACGTATAATGACATGAATCTACCGTTACAGTATCATACAGTATAGTTTCAAGGCCCTAAAAATTCTCTGTGCTCTGCCTATCCATCCCTCCTGTTATTTATTTATTTATTGCTATGGAATGCCATGAGATGAAACCCTATCTTGTGAATGTGGAGCTAGAAGAAAGCCTGGAGGTGTCAGGTCCTGAGCATGGGCTGTTTAACCGTGAACGACACGGAGGACACGCGGGAGCTTCGCCATGGTTGTGTGCCCCTCAAGGCAGAGCAGGGGCAGGTCTGAGTGCTAGTGAGGGGGACAGGGGAAAGGGCCGCAGAGGATGAGCTGGTGGGCTTGACACAGGATCTCCAAAGCTCCTATGTGTACACAGAGCTGTTGTAACAGAAAGTGCACCTGGACTCCAGGCCAAGGTGCACTGCGGACAACTGTTTAGGGAACCACAGCAAATTCTCTTTCAATAAGGTAAATGGCAGGCAGACTTCTCTGGATCCTGGCAAGAGGCAGCTCTCAATACCCCTGAATCCCTCATGACAATAGAGTTCTGTATCCCACACTTGCCCAGAAAATGGGCTCATAAGGTAGGAAGTAGGGAGAATCTATTATTAGACAGAAACTAGGTAGCAATGTTGGAAGCAGGGCTTGGTTGCTAGGGAACGGTCCCTGGGGGTGGGGCGTGGCCTTGGGCCAGTGGCTGTGATTGCAAAGGGCTCAGCAGCAGTGATTGAAGAGGGCATGACTACTTTTCCTGCTGGTGGTTGATTTCGGTGCTTATGTAATGCTGGTTTTTCTAGGGAAAAAGGGTCTTGGAGTCTTCCCCCAGATTTCAAAGGAAGTCCTGGGAAGCCAGGCAACATAACGCAGGGTCAAAATCCCTGCAAGCAGGCCCAAAGTGGGCAATTTGTGAAGCTGTGAGGGTGAAGCAAAAGTTGCAAGGAAAACCCCTGAGATTTAGAAATGCCAGAATCATAGAGTGACTGTGAGGAAAGGCTGTAAGCTGCGAGCACTGAGACAGGCTGGAAGAGCGAGTACACCACCCATTGCAATCAACCTGGCCAAAGGGCGGGGCTGCTGAGGCTGCTTGGAGATCACATCTTACCACCATGTGCCCCAGATGCCAGAAGTGGAGCTGCAGGACCAGGTGTTTGCCTGCTGAATTTCGATACTGTTTGGATCCTATTCCTTCTTTCTATGGCCCTGTTCTTTCCTTTTGGAATGCAGATGTTTACTCTGTGCCATTGTACAGTGGATGCATGTAACTTGCTTTCTATTTTTACAGGGGCTCACAGCCAAGAATTTACCTTGAGTCTCAGAGGAGACTTTGGACTTTTGAGTGATGCTGGTATTGTTAAGATATGGGAACTCTTGGAGATGAACTAAATTCACTTTGCATTGTGAGATGGCCATGAGGTCTCCGGGGTTAGGGGTGGAACGTAAGGGGTTGGATTTAGAGTGTCCCAAAGCCCTCATGGAAACAAGGTAGCAATGTTGGAAGTGGGGCTTGGTTGCTAAGGAGGGCCCTGGGGGTGTGGCCTTGGGGATAAGAATCAGATGGCTGTAGCTGTGTGGGGTTGTCGCTGTGTCCTCTATTCTATTTCATTGGTCTATTTTTATGCCACTACCATGCTGTTTTTGTTACAATGGCTCTGTCATATAATTTGAAGCTGTATGTTGTGATGCCTCCAGCCAGCTTTGCTCCATTTTCTCAGGATTGCTTTTACTATTCTAGGTCTTTGCTCTTCCATATGAATATCAGGATTTTTTTCTAGTTCTGTGAAGAACATTATGGATCTTTTGATGGGGATTGCATTGAATTTGTAGATTGCTTTTAATAATATGGACACTTTAATGATATTAATTCTTCTGATTCATGAACATGGGAGATCTTTCCATCTTCTAATGTCTTCTTCTTTTTTTTTTTTTTTGAGATATCGGGGATTGAACGCAGGGGCATTCTACCTCCGCGCTACACCCTGGCCCTATTTTTTATACTTTATTTTGAAACCGGGTCTCACGAAGTTGCGGAGGGCCTCACTAAGGAGAGAGAGAGAGAGAGAGAGACAGGGAGAGAGAGAGCGAGAGAGCTGAGGCTGGCTGCGAACCCGGATCCTCCGGTCTCCGCCTCCCAAAGTACTGGGATTACAAGCGTGCGCCACCACGCCCGGCTCTAATGTCTTCTTTAATTTCTTTCTTCAGTGTTCTGTTATGTTCATTGTAGAGTTCTTTTGCCTCCTTGGTTATGCTATTCTTAGGTAATTAATTAATTAATTGATTTATCTAAAGACTACTGTAAATGGAATTGGTTTCCTGGTTCATTATTGATATATCAAGAAGCTATTGATTGTTTATGTTGATTTTATATCCTACTACTTTGCTGAATTTGTTTATCAGATCTACTATTCTTCTGGTGGAGTCATTAGGGTCTTCTAATTATAGGAGCACATCATCTATAAACAGGGATAATTTGACTTCTTCCTTTCTTATTTGTATCCCTTTTATTTCTTTTTCTTGCCTAATTGCTCTGTCTACAATATCAAGTACTATATTCAGTAGGGGTGGTGAAAGTGGACATCTTTGTCTTGATCCTGATTTTAGCTGAAATGCTTTCAGTTTTCCCTCATTTTGTGTGAATGTTGGTTATGGGTTTTTCATTATAGCCTTTATTATGGTGAAGTAAGATCCTTCTATACCTAGATTTTTCCCCCATGGTTTTACCATGAAAGGATGTTGAATTTTGTCAAAGGCATTTTCTGCATCTATTGAGACAATCATGTGATTTGTATCCTTGATATGTGCTGTTCTATATTTATTGATTTGGGTATGCTGAACTATCCTTACATCTCTGGAATGAAACCAACTTGATGATGGTATATGATCTTTTTAATGTGCTATTGAGTTTGGTTTGCAAGTATTTTATTTAGGAATTTTGCATCTTGTTCATCAAGAATACTTGTCTACAATCTTCTTTTTTGGTAGTGTGTCTTCCAATTTTGTATCATGGTGATACTGGCTTCATAAAATGAGTGGAAGTATTCCTTCCCTTTCTATTTCATGAAATAGTTGGAGGAGCATTGGTGTTAGTTCTTTCAAGGTTTGGTAAAATTTAGCAGTGAATCCATCCAGTCCTGGGCTTTCCTTTTTGGGAGACTTTATTATTTCTTCAATGGACAGATTATTTTCTTATTCCCGTTTAACAAATGTGGCACTTGAAAGTCTGAGTGTTTGATATCACACGACAAAGGTTGACATTGTAAAAACTCAATCATTCACTTAGTTCATTTGCCAACTGTCCATTTGTGCTGCTCCACTGGGCCAAGCACTCTTCTCAGTTCTGAGGAAATAGCAGAAAGCGGGACTGAAAAGACCCCAGTTCTCCTGGAGAATATATTTTAGTGGGGGGAAAACAGGCAATAAACAAACAACTGAATAGATAATATGAAATAGTAAGAAAAGGTTAAGAAGAAAGTACAATAGAGTGGCTTCCATCCCAGTGGTGAGGGAGGCCCCTCTGAGGGGATGACAAGAGTTCAGAGGCTTGAGAAAAGTGGCAGCCAGCCACTTGAAGACCTGGGGACTGAGCATTTTACATGAAGAGAACGGAAAGTGCAAACTCCCCACGTCAGGACTCAGGAGGCCAGTTTGGCTAGACAGTAGTGCACAAGGCTGTCGCTGTCGGGGTTTGGAATTCCACACTACTCACAAGCTCATAAGTCAGCCTGTTACTATTCCATGGATTCTGGAAGAAGACAGGAGTCTCCTGGACCTCATGGGTCACTGCACAGCAAGCGATATGAGCATCATGTTTTCATCAGTTCCCCTTGACCCCCAAACCCCACAGGGACAGCATGGATGGGCCAGGTGGATGCTGCCCGCTTGGTGGCTTTGTGTCCAGCTGAGGGACAGCAAGCTAGAGAGCCCACTGCTCTATTTATGCAAGCAGCAAGCAACCCTGCTCTTTCCTGGAGGCAAACATCATCTCATCCACTGGCCCGAGTCAAGAGCAGCCAGGGCCTTGCATTCTCTGCTTATACAGTGAGAACAAGGGTCAGGGGGTCAGAGCATGCAGAGAAGCAGATTCAGGCTGTCCAGGACCTGATGTGGCCCTGGCCAGCATTTAAACAGGGGCTTTATTTACCTACTTACCTGCTGCTGGCTTTATTCCAGTATTCATGGATGCCCACAGGCTTCATATTACTCTGTGCAGCAAGCAGTTAATGGTTCTAGGAGGAAACTGATGAAATAGTCAAAAGACTAACTGAAAGGGTTTAAGGAAGGGTCTAGTTATAGAGGTGTGGGCTGGGTCAAAGGCACCAATAACTGGGAGCAGTGGAGCATGTCTGTAATCTCAGTACATGGGAGGCTGAGAAAGGAGGATCACAGGTTTGAGGCTAGGATGCAGTTACTTAGCGAGACTCTGTTTCAACATAATAAAATAAAATAAAATAAGGCTGGGGATGTAGCTCAAAGGTAGAATGTTCCTGGATTCAATACCCAGTACCACACACACAGGAAGAAGAAGAAGAAGAAGAAGAAGAAGAAGAAGAAGGAGGAGGAGGAGGAGGAGGAGGAGGAGGAGGAGGAGGAGAAGAAGAAGAAGAAGAAGAAGAAGAAGAGAGGAGGAGGAGGAGGAGGAAGAAGAAGAAGAAGAAGGAAGAGAAAGGATGGGAAGGGAAGGAAAGGAAAGAGAAGAGGCACCAATTGGGGTGGTTAGGGACTCAGAGACTACAGTCATCAGAGCCCAGAAAGCATGGAGTCTTGAAAAAAGACTGCCAAGTAGCCATTGCCAAAAAGAGAGAGAGGAGGCAGGATAGGTGTGGGGTCTGGTAGAGAGGAAAACGCCCTGATCTCGCTTTCCTTCAAATACTAATCTCTCCTGCCCTTACTTCTCTTTGGATAAATCCAACTGAAGCCCGAAGGCAAGGGCTGCTGGGAAAGACAGTGTCCAGGGGCCAGAGCAGGGCAGAGAAAGAGGGAAAGTGGACCTGCAGTAACTCATGGAAAATAATCAGTATACTATATCATTTTATTCTCTTTATTTTTAATGATTAATGGAAAATTGCTCCATTTCTAAAATTATTGTAATAAAAGTGGCAGGATGTATTAATATTTATAAAATAATGTTTCCCTATAAATTTCTTTAAATTCACTTTAAACATTTACAATGAAAAACATTTAGCTTTTTCAAAAATAATTTCCTTGTAAAATTGGGCTGACTCACTTACTCTCAAACAAGGTGTTAAGGCATTTGTGTTTGTTGTATTTATACTCAGGAAGGAGCCTCGGCCTACGAGACAGGAAAACTAGATTTTAGTCCCAAATTTATAATTAACTGGTTATAAAATAACAGGGCTGTGGATGGTCTCTAAAATTCTTCCTGGTTCACTGCTATGTTTGAATACTGCATTTGATCAAGAAAGCAGGACTTTCTCTCTCCTACAGAGAAAAGTTGACTGAACTTTGTAATTAGCTTTGCCTTACTCTTTGCTTTTTAGTAGGAATTTCATTTTCTTTTTAATTCTTATTTAATCATGGTTCTTATATCTATCCCCCTTGGGAATTCTGGTTCATTCAAATTTTTTTTATGTCTTGGTAAAAACCAATCCAGATGCATACATGATACAAGCTACTTCTCTTTCTTAGTTTTTTTTTTCTTTTTTCTTTTTGTACTGAGGATGGAACCCAGGGACATTCTACCTCCAAGCTACACCCCTAGCCCTGTTTTAGGTTTGATTTTGAAACAGGATCTCACTAAGTTGCTGAGGCTAGCCTTGAACCTGTGATTCTCCTGTCTCAGTCTCCCAAGTACTGGGATTATAGGCATGTGCCACTGTGCTTGGCTTAGGTTTTTTTTTTTTTTAAGATATGTAGCATTGAAGATATATAGTGATTGACATTTGACATAAATTCCTACTCTCTCTGTAAGAATTGAAATCTAATACTGGTTATCATCATAGCTCTTTGACCACAGGCCGTCTGTGTGCTCAGTGTGACAAGAAGCACCCCGTGTGTGGGACCATTCTCTGGTCCAGTGTATTCCACTGGGACAGGGTGGTCATGTTATCTGGGTTCACACACAATGCTGCTGAAACCAGGGACCTGAAAATTCACTTAAAAATTTTTTTTTTTTGCGGTACCAGGGATTGAACCCAGGGGCATTCTGCCTCCAAGCTATACCCCCAGCCCTATTTTTTATTCTTTATTTTGAAACAGGGTCTCACTAAGTTGCAGAGGGCCTCACTAAGTAGCTGAGGCTGGCCGCGAACCCAGATCCTCCGGTCTCAGCCTCCCAAGTACTGGGATTACAAACGTGC
>PVJS01003351.1:9261-65893 GCA_004027185.1 Glis glis
CCTCCCTCCCTCTTTCTCCCTCTTTCTCCCTCTTTCTCCCTCTTTCTCCCTCTCTCCCTCTTCCTCTCCTCCCTTTTATTTTATTTCTTTGATTGAACCTAGGGACATTCTACATCCGAGCTACACTCCCAGTCCTACTTTTATTCTTTATTTTGAAACAGGGCCTCACTAAGTTGCGGGGGACCTCACCACGTAGCTGAGGCTGACCGTGAACCTGTGATCCTCCTGTCTCAGCCCCCCAAGTGCTGGAATTACAGGTGTGTGCCACCATGCCCGGCTGTGGAAGTCATTTTAATGAGTTAAAAATTCTTATTAGTGAACAGTTCTCAAATAAAAACATTGAGAATTGATTTCATTGTGTATGAACCACACCAGGATATTAATAAAGATTTTCTCTGGGGTTATCGGTGACAACTTTTTTGGTGTTTTTAAAAAATATTTAAGCTGGGCATGGTGGTGCACAACTGTAATCCAAGTACTTGGTAGGCTGAGACAGGAGGATTGCAGGCTCGAAGCCAGCTCCAGCATCTTAGCAAGGCTCTCAGCAATTTAGCAAGACCCTGTTTCCAAATTAAAAAAAAAAAAAAGCTGCTTGTGGTGGCGGCACACCTGTAATCCCAGTACTTGGGAGGCTGAGACAGGAGGATCACAGGTTGGAGGACAGCCTCAATAGCAAGACCCTGGACCCTGTTTCCAAATAAAAAATTAAATTTTTTTTTTTAGTGAGGCCCTCCGCAACTTAGTGAAACCCTGCTTCCAAATAAAATAGGGCTGGGGATGTAGCTCAGAGTTAGAATATCCCTGGGTTCAATCCTCAGACCCCTCCACCACACACACACACAAATCTGTATTTTCTATGTAGATCAGGTAACATTTATATAGCAACAGAAAAAGTGGCAGTATTTTAAGTCTCTAATAAATTAAAATGAATAGCTACAAATTAGAAGGAAGTTTACCAAATGTTGATAGTAGTTTTCTTTAGGTAATGGGATTTTTTTTGTGTGTGTGATACTGGGGATTGAACGCAGGGGCGTTCTACCTCCACGCTACGCCCGCGGCCCTATTTTTTTATACTTTATTTTGAAACCGGGTCTCACGAAGTTGCAGAGGGCCTCACTAAGTAGAGAGAGGGAGACAGGGGGGGAGAGAGAGAGAGAGAGACAGGCAGGGAGAGAGAGAAAGTGCGTGCGCGCGTGCGTGCACGAGCTGAGGCTGGCCGCGAACCCGGATCCTCCGGTCTCCGCCTCCCAAAGTACTGGGATTACAAGCGTGCACCACCACGCCCGGCTTGGTAATGGAATTATGAATAACTTCTTTACAATTATGAATATGTTTTTTCTTCATAATTTTTGTGTCTCTCAGTCTAGGTTACAGTAAGCATACTATTATTATAAGGTAAAAAAATGTTATTGTATAAAGTATCATTGCAGTCAGCTTAAGAATTTGCCTTCAGAGAAAATTGTTATGAGACTTTTATAATAATCTTCACAGGAAAAGACATGCTTTCTTTGTCCTTCTTGATGGTTAAGGCAGAACTTGAGAGTCCAAATTTTTAAGATAGGTTTCTTCTGTACAATTTCCAATTAAATTGCCTGAAATAGTAATACTACTAGAGATAAAGTGCCTACCCTTTGAAATCTGTTTAGATGCAGTGATCTATTTCACCATTGACATCATGACTTTAAAGTAGTTTTCTAATATATTTTTGCTACCTTGTGCTTGGCATATACAACCAGAAGCTGCTTAATTGCCAGAAGTAGAGTTTTACCCATTAATGGCTCTTACTCTGCTTACCTTTTAACCTCGAAGCAAATATTTTAGATATGCTTATCCCTGTGAAACATTATTATTATTATTGTTGTTTTAGTGATTGAACCCAGGGGCATTCGGCCTCTCAGCTACACCCCCAGCCCTATTTTATTTTTTGTTTTGAAATAGGGTCTTGCTAAGTTGCTGAGGCTGGCCTCCAACTTGTGATCTTCCTGTCTCAGCCTCCCAAGTACTTGAATTACAGGCATGTGCCACCACACCTAGCTGAAACTTATTTTTTAAAAATCTAGATTGATCCTTATATATGGATATGAAAGCAGGGTAAATGATAATATCTGCAATTTGTAAAAGTATAGCTTCTCTGTTACTATAAGATGAAATCTGTTTTTTCATTATTCAATAATTTTCAATTATTTTTCATTATTGTTTCATTGGTGTTCAAGGTACTACACTAGACACAAACATAGTATAATTTTCATAACAGCCCTTTGACGTAGTTTTATTTTCCATTCTTTTTCCCCATTAGTGGACCTGAGATTCAGTGAGGCAGATTTGTCTAGGGTCACACAGTCCCTGAGTGATCAAGCTGAGACTAGATTCAAGTTTTTGTGACTACAGTGCGAGAGGACAGGCATTTTTGTCTTATTTACTACTATATATCTGGTGCCTAAAATATACTACTGTATATCTGGTGCCTATAGTGAGCACTCAACAGATATCCCTTGAATGAATGAACTGTATACCTAGAAACACTTAAGTGGCCAAGCAGAAGGAATTATTCTGGTCTAGTAATATAGGATTATACAGAGAAATGAACCTGACAAAATGTCATGCTATTAGAAAGCCAAATGGAAGTAATTCCAAAAAAAAATCTAGGTCACAGTAGCAGATGACCAGATTGAGGGCCTCTTTTTTTGATGTAACTGTCTAATTTGCTCTAAGCACATTTGCCAGACTTCTTTTCCACTCGACTTTGATATTCAATGAACAAAGAAGTAAAATCCACATGATGATTGAGACTCTATTAGTAACAAAAATCTAGGTGGAAACCCAAGTTCTGTGAGTAACTGGAATGGGGCTTTTTTTTTTTTTTTGCGGTACTGTGGATCAAACCCACGGACATTCTACCTCCGAGCTACACCCCCAGCCCTATTTTTATTCTTTATTTTGAAATGGTCTCACTAAGTAGCTGAGCCTGGCTGCGAACCTGCGATCTCCTGTCTCAGCTTCCCAAGTACTGGGATTACAAGTGTGTGCCACCACGCCCAGCGAATGGGGCTTTTTTGACTGGCTCTTGGGAGGTCAGCTCTGTGGAGATAATATTGTGCCATTGTTGCACATGCATATACCTCACTCCATGGCATGGCACGTCCTATGACAGTGAAGAGTAAATTCCAGTTGGAACTGGATTATTATGTCTATACCTGTAGGCGTAAGTGGCTCTAATTTGTACAGTTTACCATGGAAACCCAGTTGTGGCTCTAGCTTCCCCTTCTCTTCATAGTTATCATCTGTCTTAAATATTCTTAAATATTTTTTTGGTACTGGGGATTGAACTCAGAAGCATTCTACCTCTGAGTTACATCTCCAGCCTTTTTTTTTTTTTTTTTGTATGTGGTGGTACTGGGGATTAAACCCAGGAGCATTCTCCCTCAGCCCTATTTTATTTTTTTATTTTGCAACAGGATCTCACTGAGTTGCTGAGCGTCTTCCTAAGTTGCTAAGGTTGACTGTGAACCTGCGATCCTCCTCTCTCAGACTCCCAAGTACTGGGATTACAAGGGTGTGCCACCACGCCCGGCTCAAATAATCTTGATTAGTCAGTACCCGCATAGTCATGGTCTGAGTACTGGTTAATCATAGACATCCTAGCATGTGTTATTAAAGGAAATGGTAAGTACTAAAAACATAGTCTTTCTGGGTGTGGCAGCACACTATTGTAATCCCAATACTTGGGAGGCTGAGACAGGAGGATCTAGGTTTGCGGCCAGCCTCAGTTACTTAGTGAGGCCCTCTGCAACTTTGTGAGACCCTGTTTCAAAATTAAGAATAAAAAAATAGGGCTGGGGATGTAGCTCGGAGGAAGAATGCCCCTGGGTTCGATCCCCAGTACTGCAAAAAAATAAAAATAAATAAATAAAAACATAGTCTTGAGGAAGGGGATGGAGGAAATATATATGACATTTAATGTTCCTAGTGTGTCTCAGTCTGCTCCTGGAACATCATTTCCTGCCCAGACTCCCTTTATTTCATCCCCTCCAGAAATTATCTTGTCCTTAAACATCCATCGAAAGGAGACTTAGGTTTTTTTGTATGAGTTAGTATAAACTACTATCTTCAGATCTAATAGTCATTGTGAAACCAGCTTGTCAGTGGCATGATGATTCCATTGAAAATCTTCTAAGAGCTTGTAGTTTAGCATATCTCTTTGCTTGAATCAAATGGAGCTATGTACATTTTTATATTATTTTATGTATTAGGTTAGTTCAGTTTCAATAGATGGCAAGACGGGTTTTCCAAATCCTTGGGCCCATTCTTAAGGTTTCTGAACTCAGCTCCCTCCATTTTTTTTTAAATGATAGGGTCTCTAGCTCTTGCTTATCTTAGTTTCTTGCTTGTCAGCTTCATGAAGGCCCGTAATATATCTTTTTTCACCATTCAGCCTGGATCTAATGCTGCATGATAGCTATCAAAAGTTAATATATGTTTGCTGAAAGACAGGAGATAGAAGACTGATTATCATTTAACAAGGACCCAGACCATCTGCTAGAAGACCTTCAGGAATATTTCCTCTGGAAATCTTTGTGTTTTATTTATTAATAATGATGACATTCATGGAAATCCTTGTATCAGACTTATTATGCATTTGTACATTTATGTATGTATGTAGGTATCACCTGCTTAAGCATTTCCATAAAGCATTTTAAGATGGATAGATATGGCCGGGCGTGGTGGCGCATGCTTATAATCCCAGTACTTTGGGAGGCGGAGACCGGAGCATCCGGGTTCACGGCCAGCCTCAGCTCTCTCTGTCTCTCTCTCTGTCTATCTCTCTCTCTCTCTCTATTTAGTGAGGCCCTCCGCAACTTCGTGAGACCCGGTTTCAAAATAAAGTATAAAAAATAGGGCTGGGGGTGTAGCGCGGAGGTTGAACACCCCTGGTTTCAATCCCCGGTACCGCAAAAAAAAAAAAAAAAGATGGATAGATATTGGAGAGACTGTGAATACCCTCTGGCAAATGCAAATTCTCCCCTTTAAGTGCTACCTGTCCATTAGCCTTTAGTATGAATATATTATTTGGACCACCACTGGTAATGGATTCTGAGAAGTGATTTAGTAAAAGTTACCTGGCTAGATAGTGCAAAGTGAAGATATAACAACATATCAAGACTGGCCAATTTCTAGAAGAAAAACTGCCTTTTCAAATTTCCTACTACATCATATTATTTCCTTTACTGTTCTGCTTGTTTGCTTTAGAAAATCTGCCGCCTTACATATTGTGAAAGTTTTGTGGCGTGTTTAAAAGTTTTCAGTTATTTGGCATCATTAAGAAACACCTACTAGCTGGGTGTGGTGGCACATGCTTGTAATCCCAGTACTTTGGAGGCTGAGACAGGAGGATTGCAGGTTCGAGGACAGCCTCAGTAAGTAGTGAAACTCTCATCAACCTAGCGAGATCCCATTTCAAAATAAAAATAAAATAGGGCTGCAGGTATAGCTAGAGGTAGAATGCCCCTGGCTCCAATCCCCAGTACCACAAAAAAAAAGAGAAAAGAAACATCTACTATTTCTTCTTCCTACTATTAGATTATTGTCAACTCTGAAATGAGTACATAGTTCTAATAGTAATATATCTTGCCCAGGAATTCTTTCTATGACTTTGATCCCCTCCCCAAGGGTTGTTGGAAAGTTTTACTGTTTAATTGGACTTCTCTACATGACGAAAAAAAGTCTAAACCTGTAATTCATACAGCCAGAGGTGAATAATTCATTTTAAACAAAGATGATATGGCTTTGATTTTAAAAGATAAGAATTTTCTGCTGGGCTAGTGGTACACACCTTGTAATTCTAGCTACTTGGGAGCCTGAGGCAGGAGGATCCCAAGTTGGAGGCCAGTCTGGCAACTTAGTGAGAGCCTGTTTCAAAATAAAAAATAAACAGGCTGGGGATGTAGTTCAGTAGTAAAACGCCTAGCATAGGGGAGGCCTTGGTTTTGACTTCCTCGGTACTGCACACACAAAAAATTTTTTCTTTCCTATGCCTACAGTTTTTTTTTTTTTCAGTACTGGGGGTTGAACCCAGGGGCATTCTACCTCCGAGCTACATACCCAGCCCTATTTTTTATTCTTTATTTTGAAACAGAGTCTCACTAAGTTGCAGAGGGCCTCACTAAGTAGCTGAGGCTGGCCACGAACCTGAGATCCTCCTGTCTCAGCCTCCCAAGTACTGGGATTACAAGTGTGCACCACCACGCCCGGCTTTACGGGAGGTTTTAATTCCTTACTCAAGGATAGTATTTTAGGACTTCTTTGTTTTTATTTTAATCACCAAGAGGAATTAATAGAAATCTTATTCCAAAAGAGTCTCAAGGAAATATTACTTCTAAATTTAAGAAAAAGATTCTTTGTTTTTTTTTTTTTTGCTTAATGGTACTAAATTTGTATTGGCATTAAATTACAGTTTATATTACATTATTATAATGTGTTGTCCTATATCACTTTTCCTTTTTTTTTTTGCAGTACCGGGGATTGAACCCAGGGGCGTTCTACCTCCGCGCTACACCCCGGCCCTATTTTTTATACTTTATTTTGAAACCGGGTCTCACGAAGTAGCGGAGGGCCTCACTAAGTAGAGAGAGAGAGGAAAAGAGAGAGAGAGAGAGCTGAGGCTGGCCTTGAACCCGGATCCTCCGGTCTCCGCCTCCCAAAGTACTGGGATTACAAGTGTGCGCCACCACGCCCAGCTCTACATCACTTTTCAAACAATAATTTTCCTTCAGAGCACTGTGGCATGTGCCTGTAATCCATGTACATGGGAGGCTGAGACAGATTAGCAGGTTCAAGGCCAGCGCAAGGTAATTTAGACCCTGTTTCAAAATAAAAAATAAAATAGGACTGGGGGTATAGCTCAGTGGTGGAGTGGTAGAACACCCCTAAGTTCAATCTCCAGTATCACACACCCCAAAATAAATAATAATTTTCCTATATTTAAAAAAAATTTGTGGTATGGGGTTGAACCCAGGGACATTCTACCTTTGAGCCACACCCCCAGCCCTATTTTATTTTTTATTTTGAAACAGGGTCTCACTAAGTTACTGAGGGTTTCTCTGAGTTGTTGAGGCTGGCCTTGAACCTGCAATCCTCCTTTTTAGCCTCCCACGTACTGGTAGAGATGTGGGCCACCATGCCTGGCTTAATTTTCCTATATTAATTCAATCAATTAACTCAAACTGAGTATTTATTTTTCTAAGATTTTTACATTCTTTGTGCACTGTTGGCACTTTTTACATTTATGTGTGCATGTATGTGTGCATGCATGTGTGTGTTTTGGGGGTTGGGTACTGGGAATTGAACCCAAGGCATTTTACCTCTATGCTACATCCCCAGTCCTTTTTATTTTGAAACAGGGTCTTGCAAAGTGCTGAGGCTGGTCTCGCACCTGTGATCCTCCTGTCTCAGCCTCCCAAGTACTGGGATTACAGGTGTGCTCCACCCTGTCAGCTGTTTGTTTTAATTTAAGTTTTAGAGGATAGCCTGCGTTGTGAATCAGCCTGGAGCCCTTCTTCTTCCATTCTCTATGTCTGGGAAAGGTTTTAGACAATGAACTGGACCTCAAACCCTTATAAGTTTTCATAGAATTGGCATTTCCAGAATGTTTTTCATATGCTGGGAACAGTGTTAGGTGTTTTATATTTATGTTCCTTGAGCCTTAAAACAACTGGACAGGAAGGCATTACTACTTCTGTTTTATAGATGAGAAATCTGTGACAAAGAGGGGGAAGCGCTGGGCATGGTGGTGCACACCTGTAATCCCAGTACTTGGGAGGCTGAGTCAGGAGGATCACAAGTTCACAGCCAGCTTCAGCAACTTAGGCTCTCAGCAACTTAGCAAGACCCTATTTCCAAATAAAAAATAAAATAGGGTTGGGGGTGTAGCTTGGAGGTAGAATGCCCCTGAGTTTAATCCCCAGTACCACACATACACACAAAAAAGAGGGGGGTGACTTACTTAAGATCCCATAGTAAATAAGTGATGGAGCCAGGATTCAAACCCATGTCCACTTGACCCAAGACAACCAGTGTTTCTTGTACCAAGCAGGCATAGGATAGGTTGAGAATGGTAACAGAATCTAAGAACTTTACCCAATTATTTGATTTGAGGGTTAAGACATGTAGTCTTAAACCATTAAAGCATAGATTCCCAAAGTGAGCCATATCATCTCCTGTGGATGAGGGGTGCTGGAACAAAATATAGATACATAAAAGAATGCAAATTGTCACTGCATCTTTCTGTTTATTCGCTTAAGAAGGTAGAAGCCTTCGCCATAAACCAAGTTCACAATAGTCGAAGGCCATCAGGCATTGATTGACTTTGCCAATTCATCGAGACTGTTACTAGAATGTAGATTGTTGAAATGTTCCTTGAAAAAAGGTCCAATTGAGTATTTCTTTTGAGGATTTCTGTCTAAAGTTTTCCTGTGTGCTTCAATCATCTCAACAAGAGAAAACGGGCTTCTTATCATTGCATTTCTAGTTTTTTCCATTTTCCTGAACAGGCATTGCATTCCCAGCATTTTATTTTATTTTATTTATTTTTTGTGTGTGGTGCTAGGGATTGACTCCAGGGGCATTCTACCTCCGAGATACACCCCAAGCCCAATTTCTCGTTCTTTTTTTTTTTTTTGAACAGTCTCACTAAGTTGCTCAGAGTCTCACTAAATTGCTGAGACTGGCCTTGGACCTATGATCTTCCTGTTTGAGCCTCCCAAGTACTGGGGTTACAGATGTATACCCACCACACCTAGCAGATTCCCACTATTTGGATACTGTTTTGTACTCATTTAACAATGTGCATGCACCCCTTGACAGATTAGAGTTTACTTTTGGGCTGAAGAATATTGTCCTCCTATCTAATGCCTAATCCCAGATCCATAAGTATAAGGCTCTGAATACACAGGTACCTTGCTGGTTATTTGAGCCAGATATGACATGAGTTTTTCTGGCAAAGCCAAAGTGCATAGGGCATCATGGTCACACAGTGTTTGGGAAAAGATGTTTAGTCTCCAGATATTTTTTTTTTTTTTTTTTTTTTTTTTGCGGTACTAGAGATTGAACCCAGGGGCATTCTACCTCCGAGCTACACCCTTAGCCTTATTTTTATTCTTTATTTTGAGACAGGGTCTCACTTAGTAGCTGAGGCTGTCCTGGAACCCGCGATCCTGTCTCAGCCTCCCAAGTACTGGGATTACAAACGTGCGCCATCACGCCCGGCTGATATTTCCATTTTATTCAAGTTGAATTGCTGACATGGCCAGCGTTATTTTAGGATCATTGATTATGAAGATTTACCTTGTGTTTTGAATAATATCTGTCTGTCTACAAGGAGTCACATTGTAAAGTTTTAAAGGGGTAAATGTAATAATAGTTACTCATTTTTGAAGCTAACATGTGCCTAGCACCTTTCTAGATTCTTCGTATGCTTTATTGTGAATCCCTCCATAATCCTGCTTTGTGCCTTTCCTCATTTTGCAGATAAGGATACTAAGTCTCAGGTAAATTAATTTGCTTTTTATCTTCTAGCTGGTAGGGTGGATGCTAGTAAATTCACCCAGGTCCCAGTGACTTTAAGGCCCTTGTTCGATTTTATTCCATATTGTTCATACTAGTGATACTTAAGGAAGACTATAGAATTAGTTGCCTCATTTTGTGTGTGTGTGTGTGTGTGTGTGTGTGTGTGTGTGTGTGTGTTGCTGGGGATTGAACCCATGGGGTATTCTACCTCTGAACTACACTCCCAAGCCTATTTTACTTTTTATTTTGAAACAGGTTCTTTCTAGGTTGCTGAGAGTCTCTTAAATTGCTGAGGCTGTCTAACCTGCTATCCTCCTGTCTCAGCCTCCTAAGTATTAAAGGTGTGCGCCATTGCGCCTATCCACCTCATGTTTATGAAGAATTTTTGGACACTAAATTAGTACCATTCTGGAGCGTTCCACTTATTCTGGCCACTATTGCCTGTCATCCACTACTGTCCTAATATTCTTCCTAATGTCATTGCAGATCAAGAAAATGGATCTGAACCTCCATCAGTGGTTTCAAGTGCTTTTCTGGGAGTCTGTCAAGCATGATATCACTAGTTATTTTGTCATGCTTGTCATTGTATCTTTTCTCAGAGATTATTATTTTTCATAACTACCTGGATGTATAGTTGAAGGCAGGTGTGCTGGATATGAGCATGGCTCAGATTAGTACTATCTGATAGGACTTTGTGCAGTGGTAGACACATCTGATATCTGAGCTGTCCAGTATGATAGGCACTGGTCATATGAGGCTGTTGAGTGCTTGAAATGTGGCTAGTATAAACGAAGAACTGAATTTTCTATTTTATTGAATTTTGATTATTGTAAATCCAAGTAGCCACATGTGGCTGGTGACTACTGTATGGCACAGCACAGTTTGAGGCAGTAACTGATGTTTACGTTTGGTGAGTAGTGATAGAATTTGAGGAGACTCAATCGCCGATAGTTTAAAGGTTGCAGATTTGTTTTCCAGCAACGTTAAATCTGATATATGTTCTGCTTAAAGCCATATTATCATGGGACAAAATAGAGCAGAACAGTTCACATTTCCAGAACACTTTTTGGTCATTCATGATCTCATTTGATGAATCTTTCAAATATGGTATCGTTTATGACTTTTTTGTTTGTTTCATTTTTTGGTACTGGGGATTGAGTCCAGCCAGCCCTTTTTGTTTTTTATTTTGAAACGGTTTTGCTAAGCTGCTGAGGGTCTTGCTGAATTACTGAGTGGCCTCAAACCTATGATCCTCCTGTCTCAGCCTCCCAAGTAGTGGGATTATAGGCATATGCCACCACACCCGGCTGTGACTTGGTTTGCTAATGGATCACAGAAAAAGGCAGAAGAACAAAACCAATTCCAGCTTCCTCAGGAGGGTCTCCTCCTGTTGAAATGGACCGCGTTTGGCCTGTTGGTGCTCAAGTTGCAGCGTAAGGTCCTGGACAGGAAGCCAAATACTCTTTTCCTCTGCTCATTGATTGAGATGGAGAACTATCTCTCCCCCCTCACTTAGAATCTACATTGATTTTATTTCTTTAGGTCTTAAGTGAATGAAGTGGAGGCAAATTCTAAATTTAGCCAGGGAGCTATAATAATTTGATAACCAACAAATAGTTTTCTTTTATAATATTTCAAAAGAAATACTTTGGGACTTGGATTTTAAATTTTGTTTTGGCAAATACAGCCCAGAACTCAGAAGTTTTCTGTGTGAAGACTAGTTTTTAAATTGGTATATGTTTTCCAAAGAAACTTTTGAGGGAATTAAATCATAAATTTTATATGCTATCTTGGAGAAAATTTACTGTCCCTAGAGTTTTGATAAATTTGGTCTTATTTATCTGGTCTTACAAAATAATTTTGAAATGATGTTTTATTATGTGTCACTAAGCATATTTTTCCCCTGACATTTTGTTTGTAAAATGCTCCTCTCCTCTCTACCAGAGCACATAACCAGTCAACTCTGGATGCTTTCAGTATTTCTGACTGTACCAGGGCATTGAATGAAATTCCACGTAGCGAGAAAAGAGAGCACATGGGACTCGTGACTTATGTACTCCAACAATAGAGCTTTTATGACATTGGAGGTGGTTAAAAAAAGCTAGAAGTAGCTCTTAAACATGGCATCTCTGTGTTGCCTTTTTTTTTTTTTTTTTGTATTCTCAGAGCTGCCAGGAGTGCATTGAGCCTGTAATTTCCTGTTCTCTGAATCCCCCATCTTTCTGCAGCCCCAAGCTTTGTGTCCCACAGCCTGTGACTCTGTGCTAACAAATCGCTATTGTCCAGTGGGGCGAATGGTGGCTGGAACTAAAGAATTGCTGTCTGGTTTCTATTCAAATCCAGGTAGTGAGATATATGAATGGACTTTCGAATCGTCATGTGAATAACGTCTGCTCGGCATGAAGGCTCAGAGCCACGCTAGGAAAGATTAACTCCTAGGCTGACCACTACCGTCCTTTGTGGCAGGAGGTAGAGACATTCCAGAGTATCATTTTATTCACACAGATTTTCCATTTCATACCCAAAAGTACGTTAGCTGTTTAATTATTTGTCTACTTTTCTTTCAAGTTTTAGTGTGTCTGTTGATAATATCGAAGTTTGGAGGAAATGCTAAGTTGTTTTTTCACTTATAACTCTGTTATTTTTGTCTCAAAAGTTGTCTACCTCCCGTTTACAAAAAGTTACCTTTATAGCATATAAGCAAAAAGTAAGAGAGAGCTGCTTTTTCTGAGAAACCAGTCCTTGAAAATACTTTCCAACCAATGAACGGAAAAAAAATCCTTTTTTTTTCTTTAGTGCACGCTACTTACTACTTTGCATTTTTTTCTCCCAAAGTCCAAATTTATACAAAGAAAACAGAAAGAACTTCAAATGCAGTATGTTCAACAAACAAAATAAGTATCCTTCACATTAGGAACAAACCTAACCATTTGTAAGTATAGCGGAATCAGGATTTTTTTTAAAAAAAGCAGATTTGAAGCTGGACTATAATTCATAATTCTCCTTTATCCTTGGAAAAGTATTTTATCTTTCTTCTGTATACCTGAAAAAATCTCTACAGGCTCAGAGGACCATGTTTTTACATTCCTTCCATATCACAGGTACATGAAACGCAGAGCCTTTTATGTTTCTTTTTGTCTTAAACTCAGACAGCTTTGTAAGCAGTAGTGTGTAGATTACAAGAGTTAGACAAAAGCAGGCGCGACTGAGAAGAGTTGGTTGGGGGGAGGCTTGGGGCACTTCCTGTCACTCAACACATTCCAGATCACTAAAAAATTTCCACACCCTCGGCATTCCCTCTTGCCCACCCCAGTTCCCAGTATTTTCTGATTCCATATGTTGTGGGATTTTTCATAACTCCCCTCTCTCCCTGGGCTCTGGCAAGACTGCGTTACAGGAGATGCATTCCTTTAGATTGTACAAAGCATAGCTGGGAAAATGGCTGGCAGTTTCAGAATCTAGTCACGATCGCACGCATGAGCACCTCACGCATCCATGCCCCTTTCCCCCTCCCGCCCCTGCAGCTGGCTGACCTGTCTCACCCACTGCTGGCCTATCGAACGGCCAGGACTGTCTGGTTTTGGCTCATGCCTTTGTCCATGTCTGGCTTAGTTCCTCTCTGTCTATGCTTGCCTCTACCCCCACCGCCCCAGGCGGCACAAGTGTTTGGCCACACAAAACTACAGATAGAAAAGGTGGTAAAAACTTCAAACTTTCCTAAGATTCTCCAACAGTTTATTCTCTTGTGAATATTTTCCTTCTTTAAATGCTCTTTTCAGAAAACAAATACAAAATTAATTCTTTAAAGGCAAAGAATGCAAAGCCACCTTTGTGTTCCTTGTAATAACTGACTTCATAACTCTTCTCCAGCTGCGTTATGGGGTGTGTAGAAAAGCTCCTGTTCTGAGAACAAAGGAGCACGTGCAGAAATGAGACTGAAAAATCCACTGACAGTATTTCGCTACCCAGATTACTTAAAAGATTTTAGTCAAGCCTCTCAACCAATTTCAATTTTCAAATGGTTTTTAGTTTAAAAAAAAAAAACAAAAACAAATTGAAAGTGCTTACCCAGTAAAAGAACCGAAGTAGTCCTGAACTGTTACGTAAGACTTTTTACAGTTGGATCTTTGTCAAAAGGGGACGGGGGTGATGGGAGAAAGCAGCAACAACAATCAAAAAAGTTCGAGCTGCTGTAGCTAGAGGACAACTTCTGTGCTTCCAGATTGGATTCTCGCTGTAGAAATGGAACTTCTAGCCAGCACAGCATCATGTCCCGGTAGAGGAATGAGTTTGTCAGTTAAAAAAAAAAAAAGATACTGGAACCCAGACTAGACAAGGTATTGAACCGCGCCAGATTTCCTTGCAGCCCTGTCTGCTCAGCTCGCATTGAACTATATATGACCCAGATGATGGACAGAAGCACATTCAGTCATGTGCACGCTGCAAGAAAGCGGATTTGCTGCTCCCTGGCAGTGCAGGGGTTTGTCTTCTGATTGGGCTGTGCCCTGATCGGTGAAATGTGAAGCTCTCACCATTCAGAGGCCGTAATTCAGGGCTGGCAGTTTGAGTGTCTGGCTGCTTCTAGTCACTGGGAGAGACTTTGAAGGTGTTGCTTTTGTTTGGTGGCATTACCCACCCAGAGGGTGCTTACACCTATGTACTTGTGTCAGGAGAAATGCTAGGCTAGTCTTTCTAAAATGCAGGGAGGCAGCTGACTTTGCCTGAGTGTTAAATCACCCTGTTGTTGATGAATGGGGCTCTAACTTAAACCAGTTATTTGATTTGAGAATTTATTGTGATCCTAATCAAGCTTTATATTCAGACCACCTCTTGGTCCTGATTTTATGAGATTGATAAGGTAAAAATCAAAGTGGCATTTGACTTTGAAGCTTTTCTAGACGATGTAAATTGCTCTTAATGAAAACTGGATGGATGGACAGGAGAAGTTAAGTTTTGGATTCTGGAGTCTTTGAACTTACTAAGAAGAAGCTTTATCTCTTCCTATCCCCTTTGCAAGGCTGTCACTCTTATCCCAGTCCTTCATCACATATGGGATTATGGGGGTGAAAGGGGAAGAAGTTACTAAACCATAAACCAAGCCAGACACTGAGGCACACATGTGTAATCCCAATACTTGGGAGGCTGAAACAGGAGGATCACAGGTTCAAGGCCAACCTCTGCAATTTAGCGTGACCCTGTTTCAAAATAAAAAGGACTGAGGGTATAGCTTGGAGGTAGAATGCCCCTGAGTTCAATCCCCAGTATCAAAAAAAGTATAGACTCCACTGAACTGTGACATAGCCCGCCCTTTCACTCTATCTGAACTAGGGTCCTTGGGGTTTATTTCCCATCTATCTGGGCCACTGGGAAACCAGGTCATTATACAAGATTGTCAGTTATGACATTTTTTAGTACGTGACAGTTGCTTTGTTTAATGCAAGTTGACACTTTTTAAAAAATTGGAGTAATAAGGCTGTATTATGAGGCGTTGACTTTAATATATGTAATCTACATGGACCAAATATTTATTATTTATTTATTTATTTATTTATTTATTTTTGCGGTACCGGGGATTGAACCCAGGGGCATTCTACCTCTGAGCTACACCCCCAGCCCTATTTTTTTATTCTTGATTTTGAAACAGGGTCTCACTAAGTTGCGGAGGGCCTCACTAAGTAGCTGAGGCTGGCCGCAAACCCGATCCTCCAGTCTCAGCCTCCCAAGTACTAGGATTACAAGCGTGTGTCACCACACCTGGCTGACCAAATATTTTTCCCCGTGGACATTCTTATCTTTTTAGGAATTAGTGTATATAGTCCTACATCACTATTTAGACATAGAGATACTTTGGTTTATTTTCCGCCTCTCTCAAACTTGTTGAAATAATTCCATGGTGAGTGTATAAGCATCTGTGTATTTTACAATAAATTCTGGGTTTGGTTGCTTGTGTACTCGTAATTTTTTAGGTGTTTATTTTTACTGTATTATACAATATCATCTATATGAGGATTGCTCTGGAATTATTCTCCTGTCCTAACCTGGAAAAAACTGGGTTGATATGCTACCAGATATAAGGATGCTCAGTCAGAGAAGAGGAGATGAACATCATCTTTCTTCTTTTAAAAAAATTTTTTTAGCCAAACATGGTGGCACACACCTGTAATCCCAGTATGTAGGAGGCTGAGACAGGAGGATTGCAGGTTTGAGGACAGCCTCAGCACCTTGAGACTTGAAGCAACCTAGCGAAACCCTGTTTCAAAACAAAAAATAAAATAGGGCTCAGGGTGTAGCTCGGAAGTAGAATGCCCCTGGGTTCAATCCCTAGTACCACACCAAAAAAAAAAAAAATTTTTTTTTTTTAAGTTGAGCGTGGTGGCACACGCCTGTAATCCCAATACTTGGGAGGCTGAGACAGGAGGATTGAAGGTTTGAAACCAGGCCCAGCAGCTTAGCGAGGCCCTCAGAAACTTAGTGAGACCCTGTTTCAAAATGAAAAATAGGGCTGTGGGTATAGCTTGGAGGTAAAATGCCTCTGTGTTCAATTTCCAGTACCACAATAAACAAACAAACAAACAAATAAATAATAAATAAAAAAAATTTTTTTTGTAATGCTAGGGATCAAACCCAGGGCCTCACACTTACTAGAGAAGCCCTCTACCACTGAGCTACATTCTAAGCCTTCTTTCTTTAAGCCACAAAACAATTCTTTTAAGTTATGGTCAAAATACACATAATATAACATTTACCATTTTAACCATTTTCAAGTATATTGTTCTATGGCATTGAGTATTTTCACATTGTTGTGCAACCATCACCACTATCCATTAAACTCTTCTCACCTGACAAAATGGAAACTCTTTACCTGCTGAACACTTAACTTCCCATTCTCTCTCCCCTCTGGCCCCGGCAGCCACTGTTTTACTTCCTGTCTCTATGAATTTGACTACTGTAGATATCTCATATAAATGGAATCATGCAATATTTGTTCCTTTGCGAATGGCTTATTTCACTTAGCATTTTGTCTTCAAGGATCATCCATGTTTTAGATATGAGAATTTCCTTACTTTTTAAGGCTGAATAATAATAATCCATTGCATGTATCTACCACATTTTATCCATTCATCTGTCAAGGGACATTTGAATTGCTTCGACCTTTTGGCTCTTAAGACAATTGTTCTTAAAATCTTGTGAGAGCTTCTGCTCTGACCCATCTCAGGAGCTCTTTCAGTTGTCGTTTGGAAAGGTTTTGATATGCCCTTTAACTCTAGAGTCTAATTAGTCCCTAATATCAGGTTTGCTAAAAAAAGGAAAGATTCTTTTAAGCTATACTGCTATTCTGTTGTACTTCTTGTTTTTATGAACTTATCTTACTATACCGTGTGCTGTTCCAGGGCAGGGATCATGGCCAGTTCCTCTTGAATTGTGCCTCTTGTATAGACACAGAGACTATTATAAAGTAGATATCAATAAATATTAGCTGGAAAAATGTGAATGAGTGAATAATAATGATAGGTAATTTTTATTGGGGTTTTGTTATGTGCCAGTGTTTTATGTACTTTTAACGTATTTAATCTTAAAAAGAGCCCTATGAGATAAGTACTGTTATGTTCACTTAATAGATGAGGGAACTTGTTTAAATCCTCACATATGTACGAGATATAATTGGGATTTGAACCCTTGTCCGTCTGGCTTCATTATGCTGGAGACAGACTTCACAGTGAGGGTGATGATCATTGGGTCTGAAGGTATGAAACTCAGCCCAAGCACTGGTTCCAAACCAGATATTCTTTCACTGGGTATTAGGAGGTATAGCCTTTCTCTTTTTTTTCCCCCTTGGGGTGCAGGGGATTGAACCCAGGGACATTCTACCTCTGAGCTACACCCCCAGCCCTATTTTTATTTTTTATTTGGAAACAGGGTCTCACTAAGTTGTGGAGGGTCTCACCAAGTTGCTGAGGCTAGCTTTAAACCCATGATTCTCCTGTCTCAGCCTCCAGAATACTGGGATTACAGGCATGTGCCACCACACCCGGCTGAACTATAACCTTTTGATAGATGTGTTTCATGAACAGATGCTCAGAAGAAAGTTTGGCACATTTATATCTTGAACCTCTTATAGAATCTTCCATTGAACAACTATTTGCTGAACTTGGTTCACAGACATTTATAGGTTTGTAAATTCTCTTTCCCATGTTGTTCTGAAAGTACAGTTAAATTCTAGCATATACGATGTAGCCAATGCACACACCAGTGTTCCTCATTCATTTGTTCTGCCCATTTGCTACACATGCTGTCCTAGGTGTCAGGCACAAAGCAGAAAAGGTTCTTAGGAAGTTGTAAGTTAGCGAGGCCCTCCACAACTTAGTGAGACCTATTCCAAAATAAAATAGGGCTGGGGTGTAGTTCAGAGGTAGAATGCCCCTGGGTTCAATCCCTAGTTACACACATGCGCTGAAGGGTACTATAATGATGGAGAATGACTAGGGAGTAGTAGGTGGGAGAATGGGGTGAAAGACTTCTTTAATAAGGAAGGATTAGGGAATACCTCTCCAAGGAACCAAGATATACAAGTTGATAGCCAAGTGATGACAAGGAAAATCTAGGCATACAAAGAGCAGGGAGAATTGTAGCCTTTATTGTGGGAATAAGAGATGCAAGAGCTGTAAGGTAGTGTTGAGCCTGGTTTGTCTGACGAACAGAAAGACTGACGTGGAGTAGATGTAGGTAGGAGGTGACCTTGGAGAGGTAGGGCAGGACCCTGTCATTGTAGGGCCTTGTCAGCAACAGGAAGAAAATTAGATTTTTTCACAAGTGTATTTTCCCCCAAAATGGTAGGTAGGACATTATAAGGTCTTAAGCAGGAGGGTAACTTCTTCTGTAGGCCAAAGACCTTCTGTGCAGTTGTCTGTGTTTAGCCCCCTGACACCAGCTTTAACTGAAATCCTTCCCCAGGAACCTTGCGCAGGCTTTCCCATGTCCGCAGCCCGCTCTGAGTGTCTTGGCAGAATGATCTTTCTTTGCAAATAGTACTGGGTCTAATGTGGTTTCATTACCCTTCCCACATAGAGATGGCTTGTCCAACGAGAGCTTCTTCTGGCATTTTCACACATCACTGTTGTCAGGGTAGAGTTTTGCAGCCTGCTTCTCTGTATTAATTTAGGATAAAATTCAGCTTTCAATTAGACCTGATCTTTCGGTGTCAGTAATTTAGAAGGCCATGTTCTTGGCAAGTAATGTTGGGTGACTTCCATTTATATGATGTAGTTAAAGGTACACTGCTGGGAAGCTGAAATCCAAGAGGAAAGAGGAACTTTCCCCTACTCATAAATAATACTGTGTTTTGTCTTTTTTTTTGGGGGGGTGGTACTGGGGATTGAACCCAGGAATGTTCTACTTCTGAGTTACACCCTTAGCTCTTTCAGTTTTTTACTTTGAAATAGGGTCTCCCTAAGTTACCAAGTGCTGACCTCGAACCTACAGTCCTCCTGTCTCAGCCTCCCAACTACTGGGATTACTAGGGTGTACCACTATGCCTGGCCATCTTCAGCCATTCTGATTCTAGTAGAGTTCATTGCTAACATTTGGCCTACATGATTTTATGTTTTCAAATTCTCAAAAACAGAAAGTACACCTGTTAGTCCCTATTATATAGGTCAGTGGCATTTGGTATTTTCATAAAATACCAAAATATTTTAATAAAATGTGTAATGTCATGTGATATTTTTCTCCTTTTTACTTTTTTTTAAAGTGTTTTCAGGCCACTAAATTGATTCACAGACCACAAAACGGACAACTTAAACTTTGAAAAACACTATAGGTGAGAAAACTGAGTCTTGGAGAGGTTCACTATTTTGTCTGTTGTCACACGACAAGAAAGTGGCAGGGCTGGGACTTGACCCACACAGCTCCATTCCAAAGCCCTTGTTTGTTCTTCCATATTAAATAGCCTCCCTAGTGACTCTAACTTTTAATGAAACTGAAGGGGAAAAGCACAAACGACCTCTAATAGTGATTATATAAAATGTAAATTTCCCAAAGCAGAGCCCACAGGAAGGGCCTCTGATTGTTATTACCTCAGCATTTTTCAAAGAGCTGTTGGCCACTTGGAATTGTCTGTCCACATCTTGGGCGAAATACAATTGACAGCACTCATTAGTTATCCTGGGAACTCAGATTCCCAAAGCGCTCCTCTCTCATTATGCAGGCTAGCCCTGAGCTAATTTTGCCTTCTTAAAATAATAGCTGGTGTAAGACCTAGCTTCTGAGTGAGTGTGGCCTCTCAGAAGTGAGCTGTAGAAACATGACTTGGAGTCAGTGCTCAGGTATGGAGAGGATGTGTCTAGGGTCTGGGTCCAACCCTGGCACTTCTGAACTAGTCATGGTACTGATTGAGTTAGTTTTATGAAAAGGAGAAAGGATCCCCTCTTTTCCCCTTGGAGCATACTGCTATATGAAGAGAAGGTAAGGTAGTTAATGTCTATTATTGTCTACTCTGAGCTGTGCACTCTCCTATGCACATTTAACATAGGGTTTTGTGTTTTATTTGGAAACAGAGTCTCACTAAGTTGCTGAGGCTGGTCTTGAACCTGCAATCCTCTTGTCTCAGCCTCCCAAATACTGAGATTACAGGCGTGCACCACCACACCTGGCTTAACATAGGGTTTAATTTGACGTTCACAACAATTCTGAGGGGGAATAGTATTGTTCTTATTGTACAGAGAAGAAGGTTGAAGCTCACAGAGAGGAAATGATTCATGAATAGTCACACAGCCAGGTAGTACTGAGGTTTGGACAGAAACTCTACTATACCTTAATTTTAAAAATCATACCTTCTCCTTGGAGCTGGATTGGCATCGCAAACTGATGAGACCGTGTAGGAAGGGAACAAGAGGTCATGTCCTAGGAAGCCTGGAAAACCCCACAGTGTGGATGGGAATGGAGCCTCACTCCTACTTCTGTGCCTTGTGGGGTTTCACTGGGACACCCCCACCACTTTTTTTTTTTTGTAGTACTGGGGATTGGACCCAGGGGCATTCTACCTCCAAGCTACATATTTTTTTGTTCTTTATTTTGAAACAGGGTCTCACTAAGTTGTGGAGGGCCTCACAGTAGCTGAGGCTGGCCACGAACCCGATCCTCCAGTCTCAGCCTCCCAAGTACTGGGATTTACAAGCGTGTGCCACCATGCCCTGCTTCCCCACCACTTTTAATCCAGCCAGTTTCAGGGATTTGGGGCCTTTTTTAGTCTTTCTGCAGTGGCTTTTCAATGAAAAACAGTTTAGTCTACCTCTAGTTTCCTTTATTAACCAGTCAGGGTTTTTCTTTTCTGCCATTACTTGGATATAGTTTTCTTCTCTTTTGTACTTAAATTGATCTGACTCTCCAAAGCTTCTGGACTTCATTGTAGAAATGGCCAGGTGACCATGCCTACTAGGGAAAAGGAGCAAATCATGTGGGTAGAGTTGGGTTGAAGGGTTGGACCATAAACCTTTACTCCTATGACTGCCAGGAAGATGTCCCTGGGTTCAATCTTCAGGACCATAAAGAGAAACCTTTTAAAAAAATAGAGTTGTAATTGTTCCGTAGGTGCGTGTGTGTGTGTGTGTGTGTGTGTGTGTGTGTGTGTGTGTGTGTGTTTTGCTGGGGACTGAACCCAGGGGTGTTCTACCTCTGAGCTATATCCCCAGCCACTTTTTTTATTTTTATTTTGAAACATGGTCTCACTAGGTTGCTGAGAGTCTCACTATGTTACCGAGGCTGTCCTTGAATCTGCAATCCTCCTGTCTCAGCCTCCCAAGTACTGGGATTACAGGCATGTCCCACCATGCCCAGCAGTGCTCCATAGGTTTCTAAAAGAATTAAATGAGATAATAATAGGCAAAACACCTAGACTAGGTTTGGCCCAGTGTAAGTGCTCATTTATGTTAGCTATTGTTACTATTCTTAAATGTGTGATGCTTACTTGTTTACTTGTAGCTCCCATTTTTTAGAGGACTGGCTTGTTGAAAACAAGGACTATAAAATACTCATTTTTGTGTCTGGAACAGTGCTTTGCATTTATTTATAAAGATATTGTGATATTTCACTTAACTAAAGCCTTTTGCAGATACCACCTTATTTGAACCTCACAAAAATCCTGTGAGGTAGGCAGAGTGTTAGCTAATTATTATAGGTAGGTGCCTACCATACTCTAGACTTTGGGTCTTTCCTTCACATTATTTATTCCATTTTAGCTATCATAGCTATCTAAAAGTGGTGCTTTTTACTCCATCTTAAATAAAGGAGCCTGAGACCCAGAAAAGGTAAGTAGCATGACGAAGTTCAACCAGCCTATGAACTTCAGAGCCTGGACATGTTTTCACAAAGCCTTGTTTCTTCAGTATTGAATTTTCATGTACTAGATTTGGTGGTATTTTTTTTTTATTATTAGTGCATTGCAATCATACATCTTGAAGGATTTCAGGGTGGTTGACGTATACATGCACTCATCGGTCAATTAGCCCTCCCCCAATTCCCCCCCCTTCTTCCCATTTTCAGCATAGTAGTTGACTTTGATATCTTTGTGTATGTCCATCCTGTGCACCAGTTTGTTTCCCCCTCCTTCCCTCCCGTCTCCCCCATTTGGTGGTATTTAAGCCACAATCTTCTGTTCCCTTCTTTGCTTTGGGGAATCTAGCTTTCTTGTCTCTTGAAATAACTATTGATACTAAGTACTATAGTAAGGTCAGGAGAAAAAACCTTTAGACAAGGACTATAGGAAACGGATCTTAGATTTCTTAGTAACTGTATTTTGTGTGTGTGTGTGTGTGTGTGTATGTGTGTGTGTGTGTGTTCTTTTTACTGGGGATTGAGTCTAGGGGCATTCTACCTCCAAGCTACACCCCCAGCCCTATTTTACTTTTATTTTGAAACAGGGTCTCACTAGGTTGATGGGAGTCTCACTACTTGCTGAGGCTGTCCTTGAACCTATGATCCTCCTGTCTCAGCCTCCCAAGTACTGGGATTATAATTGTGCGCTACCATGCCCAACAGTAACTGTATTTTTGAGGCTGCTGATAAGAAAGAGTAAGAAGACAAGCCACTCAGTCTGTTGCCAGTGCTTCCAAAGGCTCCTTCAACATTTTTTTTACCATTCGGTTAGTTTGCTATAAGCCAGACTCAGATGGTTCTGAAACTTATATTACAACTTGTGGCATGTTGGAAAGAGCCCTAGGTTGTTTGAATCAGTAATATAGAGTTAGAATGAATCCTTTTTGAGAGAGATTATGATGCGTCTGCAGTTAAATAGGCCTGAGTTGACAAAGTTATCTAATATTTCTTGAGTCTTTTTTTCTTGTATGTACAAAGAAGAAAAAAAATACACGGCAGGGTTTTGAACATCAAATGCAATAAAACATGTAAAACACTTTGCCTAGTACATAATAGGTTATCTAATATATGGTAGCTGCAGTAAGTGTACATTGTTCCTACCTATAAGAAGAATTCCAAATGTTTAGCCTAGTACCTAAGACCTTTCCCACCTTGACCTTCCTTAACCTTCCTATGTCTTCTCCTGCTGCTCACTGTCAATGTACTGAAGCTCTAGCAGTACCAAATTACTAACATTTTCAGAAGAACCCATGCTTCTGTGCTACCAAATCATTTTAAGTGCTACTGTTCCTGCCTAGAACGCACTTTCCACCTCCTCCCCTTTCCCTGTGTATTGGGAGCCTATTCCTTCTGATTGTGAAGTTTTCTTCCTGTCCCTAGATAGATGTATCACTCCTGCCTTTGGGTTCCCATTAGCAACTTGTTTATATTTTCCTCTAGCATACTACATTGTGGCATATCTATTTCCTGATCTGTTTCCCTCACAAATTCAAGAGAATAGTGGCTCTGGCTTAGTGTTTTTTGTAGTTTTGAGGCAGCAGAGTACATTGCTATTTCTCACTTGGGGACATCTCTTTCAGTTTGAGTTCTAGATATGGAAAATGTGATAGGAAATCTTTTTGTGTTAAACATCTATGAGGGTACAGTAATCAAGACAATATGGTATTGGAAAAAGAATAAACAGATCAGTGGAACAGAATGGAGAGTCCAGAAATAGATCCTCTTAAATATAGTTAACTGGTCTTTGTCAGAGGAGCAAAGGTAACACAATAGAAAAAGATAGTTTTTTCAACAGATGGTACTAGGACAATTATATATCCATATGCAAAAAGTCTAAACCCAAGCCTTACACCCTTCACAAAAATTAACGTAAAATGGATCGCAGAACTAAGTGTAAAGTTAAAAACTATAAAACTCCTAGAATGCTGGGTGTGGTGGCGCACGCTTGTAATCCCAGTACTTGGGAGACTGAGACAGGAGGATTGCAGATCTGTGGCCAGCCTCGGCTACTTAGTGAGGACCTCCGCAACTTAGTGAGACCCTGTTTCAAAAATAAAGAATAAAAAATAGGGCTGGAGCCGGGTGTGGTGGCGCATGCTTGTAATCCCAGTACTTGGGAGGCTGAGACTGGAGGATCTGGGTTCGTGGCTAGCCTCAGCTACTTAGTGAGGTCCTCCACAACTTAGTGAGACCCTGTTTCAAAATAAAGATTTAAAAATAGGGCTGGCGGTGTAGCCCAGAGGTAGAATGCCCCTGGGTTCAATCCTCAGTACCGCAAAAAAAAAAAAAAAAAAAAAAAATAGGGCTGGGGGTATAGCTCGGAGGTAGAATGCTCCTGGGTTCAATCCCCAGTACCGCACACACACAAAAAAACTCCTAAAAGATAACTGTTATGGTTTAGATAAAGGATGTCTCCTGAAGAACTCATATGTGAATACAAAAATGTTCAGAGGTGAAGTGATTGAGGACTCTAATCTCATCAGGTGGATTAATGGATTTATTGGGTGGTAAGGTAGGCAGGTAGGGTATGTCTGGAGGAGATGGGTCCCTGGGGGTGTCACCTTGGGGACTGTACATTTGTCCATGGACCCCCTTTTCTCACTATCTGTACTTCCGGCCTCCATGATGTGAGAGCAGCTCTTTCTCTGCTTTCCACCACCATGACCTGAGTTCCACAGATATCACATAGACTGAAACCGCTGAAATCTCCAGAACTGTGAGCAAATTACCCTTCCTTCCTCTGAGTTGTGGTTGTCAGGCATTTGGGGTCACAGCAGTGAGAATGCTGACTGAAACAGCAACAGGAGAAAACCTAGATGGGCTGTGTTGAACAGCACTTTTTAAGATATAATACCAAAGGCAAGATACATGAAAGAAACAATTAAAATTATTTTTTTCCTCTGCAAATGACACTGTCAAAAGAATGATAAAAAGAAGCCAAAGACCTGGGAGAAAATATTTGCAAATAACATATTTGATAAAGGACTATTACTGAAAATGTACATGGAACTTTTAAAATTCAACGATAAAGACACAATCTGATTTTAAAAATGGGCCAAAGACCTTATCAGACACCTTTCTAAAGAAGATAATACAGGTGGCAAATAAGTAGATGAAAAGATGCCCCATATCATGTTATAAGGGAAATGCACATTAAAACAACAGTGAGAGCCGGGCGTGGTGGCACACGCCTTTTGATCCTAGTACTTGTGAGGCTGAGACAGGAAAGTCATAGGTTCAAAGGCCAGAGCATCGTAACTTAGTAAGACCCTGTTTCAAAATAAAAAATAAAAAGGGTTAGGGGTGTAGCCCCTGGGTTCAACCCCCAGTACTACAAAAAATAAAAACAAACAATCAAAAAAACAGTGAGGTACCACTACACACATATTAGAATGGCCAAAATTGAGAACACTGACACCATATGACTGAGAATGTGAAGCAGTAGGAACTTGTATTCACCGCTGGTGGGAATGCAAATTGGTGTAGCTACTTTGGAAGACACTCTTACCAGATAGTCCAACAATTGTGGTTCCCTTCCCTTCCCTTCCCTTCCCTTCCCTTCCCTTCCCTTCTTTCTTTCCTTCCCTTCTTTCTTTCCTTCTTTCTTTCTCTCTCTCTTTCTCTCTTTCTTCTCCTTCTCTCTTTCTCTCTTCCTCTCTTTCTCCTCTCTCTCTCTCTCTCTCTTTCTCTTTCTCTTTTTCTCTCTCACTTTCTCTCTTCCTCTCTTTCTCCTCTCTTTCTCTCTCTTTCTCTCTCTCTTTCTCTCTCTCTCCCTTCCTTCCTTCCTTCCTTCCTTCCTTCCTTCCTTCCTTTCTTTCTTTCTTTCTTTCTTTCTTCTTTTTTGTGGTACTGGGGGGGTCGAACCCAGGGGCGTTCTGCCTCTGAGCTACACCCCTGGCCCTATTTTTTATCCTTTCTTTTGAAACCAGGTCTCATGAAGTTGTGGAGGGCCTCACTAAGTAGCCGAGGCTGGCCGCGAACCCGGATCCTCCGGTCTCCACCTCCCAAGTACTGGGATTACAAGCGTGCGCCACCACGCCCGGCACAATTGTGGTTCTTCATATTTACCCAAGTGAATTAAAAACATGTCTACACAAAAATCTCCACACAGATGATTACAGCAGCTTTATAATCATAGTTGCCAAAAATGTGGATACAACTAAAATGTCCTTCAGCGGGTGAGTGGATAAATAAACTGTGGTATAGCCAGACAATGGAATATTATTTGGTGATAAAAAGAAATGGTATATAGAGAAAATTTAAATGCATATTTGTAAGTGAAAGAAGCCAACCCGAAAAGGCTAAACACTGTATTATTCCAATTATAGGACATTCTGGATAAGACAAAACTATGGAGACAGTAAAAAGATCAGGGGTTTGTGGGGCAGGAAGAGTGAATAGGCAGAGCATAGAGGATTTTTAGAGCAGTGAAACTGCTTGTGATAGTGCTCCACTCTGTAGTGGTGGGTACATGTCGTCACGCGTTTGTCAACAAGAGTGAACCCGAATGTCAGCTATAGACCCGGGGTGATAATGATATGCCAATGTAGTTTCAGCAGTTGTAACAAATGTACCACTCTGGTGGAGGGTGTTGAAAATGGGGAAACTATGCCTATGTGAGGGTAAGGAAATATGGGAAACTTCTATATCTTCTGCTCTATTTGGCTATGAACCTAAAACTGGTCTGGGAAATAAAGTCTGTTAATAGAAAATCCCAAGGAAGTTAATGAAGGAAACCTTTTTTTTTTTTTTTGGTGGTACTGGGGGGTTAAACCCAGGGGCATTCTACCTCCGAGCTATACCCTCAGCTCTATTTTTTATTCTTTATTTTGAAACAGGGTCTCACTAAGTTGCGGAGGGCCTACGTAGCTGAGGCTGGCTGCGAACCTGCAATCCTCCTGTCTCTGCCTCCCAAGTACTGGGATTACAAGTGTGCGCCACCACGCCCGACTAAGGAAAATTTTGATGTGGTGGCCCACTCCTATAATCCCAGTACTTGGGGAGGCTGAGACAGGAGGATCGCAGGTTTGAGGACAGCCTTAGCAAATAGTGAAACTCTCATCAACCTAGCAAGACCCTGTTTCAAAATAAAAATAAAGTAGGGCTGGGGGTGTAGCTTGGAGGTAGAATGCCCCTGGGTTCAATCACTAGCACTACCAATAAATAAATAAATAAATGCTAGGGAAGGAGAAACAAAATATAAAATGGAGGATATAGGAATTTTCTTTTTTAAGAAAAAAAGGCATTATCTTTTTTTCCCCCTGCAGTACTGGCCATTTAACCCAGACCTCACACATGCTAGGCAAACACTTTATCACTGAGCCAAACCCCCAACCCAGTGCATTGGCTTTTTATTTTTATTTTTATTTTGAAACAGGGTCTCACTAGATAGATGAGAGTCTCACTACTTGCTGTGCTGTCCTCGAACCTGCAATCCTCCTGTCTCAGCCCCCCAAGTACTGGGATTACAAGCGTGTACAACCACGCCCGGCTGTACATTGACTTTTTAAATTGCAAATTCACATGTTTATTGTTGAAAAACAAATGTTTAAAATAAAATCAAATCACATATAGTTTCACCATCCAAAGAACACAAAGGTTAAACTCTTTTTTTCTATGTATTTGCCATTTAAGAAACAAAATTGGCTTAAACTTTGCTATTATAACTGCTGTGGTATTTTCTGTAGACCATCTTTGACTTATTAAACATCTATATCGATTTCCTTTATTATTTGGTAAGAATGTTGTGTTGTATTTGCAATGAGGACTCACTCTGACTATACAAATACAATCCAGATTATTGTCTTCTGATTGGTGACCTTAATTCATTCCAAAAACTCAAGGTAGGAGACAAAAAGATACTAAGTCAACAGGCTATCCCCATATTGCAAAATCATTGAGAATAAAAAACACTGTATTTTCTATTCCTTTCTAAAGTCCATTCTAAAAGTAAATTTTTTCAGTATATAGCTATAACGAAAATAAACGTTAAAGTGTTTTATACATATATATATATACACACACACACACACACACATATATATGTATATTTATAAACTCTCTGAGATGTAGGCAGTCCACATGGAAGTTAATCTCATCGCTCAGATTTGGATATCACCATGTGTGCAGTTTCTTTAATCCTCCTCCAGCTATCAAAATGGATTTAGCAGTTAACATCCTCTTTTTTCTGTCTGGGGCAATTGGAGCTTTGTAAAATTTGGCCTGTTGGAGCAGTAATCTTGCCTCCCAATTTAGGATGTTCATGGGGCTCAGAATTGGATGTTAGTGAGGACCTAGGGTGGCTCCAGTGTGGCCAGTGACAGTACCAGGGGCCCTGCTTATGTTTATTCAAGAGACCAGGAATTACATTCAGCCTCTGATTTAATTTTCTGTGACACATTGAGTCTGTATTGTAGCCTACAGAATACTACAGCTGTGTCCTAATTCTCTTCGCCCTCCCCCTTCCCTACCTTGTGATCTTCCTATCACTGCCTTTTAAGGCAGTGCTATTCTCGGCTGATTGTCTTGCATTTGAAGTCACCACAGCACAAGGAACAGACAGCTTTGCATCTGCCATGTAAATAAGCAAAATTCATCACAACAGAGAAACTGAGAGCACTGGCACATTTCGGGATTGGTGGTAGGTGACTTGTTCCTGGGACTCGTTAGGTATTTATCTACCGAGTAGAAGAGTTCATTCAACAATAATGGACTTATATAATTTGTCTAATGATCAGTCTAAAGAGCAAGTGTCATAGTGATGAGAACCACCATTTTCCTGGGCCTACTTAGTATCTAGTTCAATGCTAGGCTCCACAGGCACAGGAGTAGACTGAATGAGGTGGGGGATCTAGTAGGGAAAACACATTCATAACTAGTTGTCACCTTGCAGTGAAATCAAGTCAGTGATGCTGAGAAATACCAGGTACTGTGAGCCTCTAGGAGAGGCATGCATCTGATACATCTGATAAAAGGTTAGATGAGGCTATATTTTACAAAGAAGTCACGTGTTTTACTCATTTCTGTGTATAGTTTAGCCTGTGCCCACTCTCTTAATCTTTACGTGAATGTTTTTCCACCCTTCCTGTGCCAGATTAGGTTCTTTATTGTTATATATATCTTCGGCACTTATCATAGTTACCATAATTATAATGAAATATTTCTTATATAATTGCTTGATTTGTGTTCCTTCTACTAGACTGGAAGTCTGTAAAGACAGAGACCATGCCAGTCTTGTTTGCCACTAGATTTTCAACATGGGGATTGTAGGCAACCCATAGTTATTTATTGAATTAATGATTAAATTCTCACTGTCATAGAGTAAACTGTCTGAACAGTGTACTGTGGGTCTAAAGTTTAAGAAAGAACAAACCAGCCAGGCGTGGTGGCACACCCCTGTAATCCCAGTACTTGGGAGGCTAAGACAGGAGGATCTCAGGTTCGTGGCCAGCCTCAGCAACTTAGCGAGGCCCTCTGCAACTTCGTGAGATCCTGTTTCAAAATTAAAGAAAATAAAAATAGGGCTGGGGGTGTAGCTTAGAGGTAGAAAGCCCCTGTGTTCAACCCCCAATATAAGGGGGGGGGAAGGAGGGAGGGAGGGAGGGAGGGAGGGAGGGAGGAAGGAAGGAAGGAAGGAAGGAAGGAAGGAAGGAAGGAAGGAAGGAAAAGAGCCAGCATGGTGGTTCATGCCTATAATTTCAGTACTTGGGAGACTGAGATAGGAGGATCACAGGTTCGAGGCCAGCCTCAGAAACTTAGTGAGACCCTATATTGAAACAAACAAACAATAAAAGGTCTGGGGGTGTGGCTCAGAGGTAGAATGCCCCTGAGTTCAATCCCCAGTACAGAAAGGGAGGAAGGAAGCCAGGCGTGGTGGCGCACGCTTGTAATCCCAGTACTTGGGAGGATTGCAGGTTTGCGGCCAGCCTCAGCTACTTAGGCCCTCCGCAACTTAGTGAGACCCTGTTTCAAAATAAAGAATAAAAAATAGGGCTGGGGGTGTAGCCCGGAGGTAGACTGCCCCTGGGTTCAATCCCTGGTACCGCAAAAAAAAAAAAAAAAAGGGGGAGGAAGGAACCTGTCCCACACCAGATTGAATGTCCTTGCAGTCCATTGTTAGGTGACCAACCGGTGTCCTTTATTTGATAATGAACTGTGGTACAGAGTAGACAGCTCCGATATTATGTGCTCTCTCTTTTACATTTTCTACTGTGTCACTTTTTGATTATGCCACTATTCTGGGGAGGGAGGATAGATACTAAAAATGGCTGGTATATTTTGATTTCCAGTATCTCACTCAACAGTCTCCCTGCAGACTCAGTATGTGACTGTTTTTCTTTAAAACTCTACCAACCTTGCAGAAGCTAGGCACTTATCCAGGTTCAGCCAGCATGTACTCAGTGTGCTAGATGTGAGACTAAACCTTTCTGTGTTCTCAATTTGACTGTTGAGGGCTGGGTTGGAGTTCATGGGCAGGATCTGCGCCTGTCTTGAGATGCTAGGGACTTTTTTTTTTTGCGGTACCGGGGATTGAACGCAGGGGCGTTCTACCTCCGTGCTACGCCCCCGGCCCTATTTTTTATACTTTATTTTGAAACCGGGTCTCACGAAGTTGCGGAGGGCCTCACTAAGGAGAGAGGGAGAGAGAGAGAGAGAGAGAGCGCTGAGGCTGGCCGCGAACCTGGATCCTCCGGTCTCTGCCTCCCAAAGTACTGGGATTACAAGCGTGCGCCACCACACCCGGCTGCTAGGGACTTTTGACAGGAGTGTTGTCTGTGTAGCTCACCACTCCACCCCATCTCCTAGAAAAGTGCCAGTTGCATAATAGTAAGCACTCAGTATTTGAATAAGTTTATTTGTGGCCTACAGAGTGTACAGGCTGTATTTCCTTGACCTGTGTTCACTTTTATAAGACAGATACTACCTTCTACTCTTTTCTCAATAACACTCCCTTACCCATAGTGACTGGTCCCATAAGTCTAAGTTAGCAGGAGAAGGACTGAAATGTCTTCTAATCATTTTTTTAAGTGTGCCAAGTCCAGTTAGATGGAAAGATTGCTTATGAAGTTGAGACTGAAGCTGCTTGAAATACGGTTAGGTGCAAAGGTTACTTCTCTCTGTGGCCTATCTGGAAATTTTGAGGCTTGGCTAATCCTAGAGCATTGTAGCTGAGAAATGTTCTCATGTGGGTATCTTCCATGGCGTTCTCATTATGCAGATGGGAAAACTGAGGCCTAGAGAGGGGATATAGTTTGCTGAAGGTACCCATCGTGTTAATGGTAGAATTTGGACTTGTATACAGTCCCTGTCACATTGCCTCTTTTCTTGTTTGTTTTGTTTTGTTTTGTTTTGTTTTGTTTTTAAAGGTTAAATAACCCTTGAAGGAAGAGTAACCAAAAATCAAAACTTCTATTTTATTTATTTGTTTGTTTGTTTTGTGGTACTGGGGATTGAACCCAGGGGCATTGTACCTCCGAGCTACACCCCCTAGGCCTTTTTATTTTTTATTTTGAAACAGGATCTAGCTAGGTTGCTTGAGAGTCTCCTTAAATTGCTGAGGCTGATCTTGAACCTGCAATCCTCCTGTCTCAGCCTCCAAAATTTATTTTAAATGGAGTTGTGTTGAGCCAGGTGTGGCGATGCACACTTGTAATCCCAGTACTTGGGAGGCTGAGACAGGAGGATCACAGGTTTGCGGCCAGCCTCAGCTACTTAGTGAAGCCCTCCGCAACTTAGTGAGACCCTGTTTCAAAATCAAGAATAAAAAAATAGGGCTGGGGATGTAGCTCGGAGGTAGAATGCCCCTGGGTTCAATCCCAACACTGCAAAATAAATAAATAAATAGAGTTGTGTTGAAACAGTAATTTCAAATTATATATGACTCTTCTTTTTTTTTTTTCCTTTGCGGTACGGGGGATTGAACGCAGGGGCATTCTACCTCCGCGCTACACCCCCGGCCCTATTTTTTATACTTTATTTTGAAACCAGGTCTCACAAAGTTGCGGAGGGCCTCACTAAGTAGAGAGAGAGAGAGAGAGACAGGGAGCGAGAGAGAGAGAGCTGAGGCTGGCCGTGAACCCGGATCCTCGGGTCTCTGCCTCCCAAAGTACTGGGATTACAAGCATGCGCCACCACGCCCGGCTATATATGACTCTTCTGTCATAAGCAGGTTAGGAAAAGCATGTTGCAAATTTAGGGAAATTTCACAAGAGGTCTCACAAATCTTTAGAATTTCAAACTCAAAAAGTAGCTCAAACCGGGCGTGGTGGCACACGCTTGTAATCCCAGTACTTGGGAGACTGAGACAGGAGGATCGTGGGTTTGCGGTGAGCCTCAGCTACTTAGTGAGGTCCTCCGCAACTTAGTGAGACTCTGTTTCAAAATAAAGAATAAAAAATAGGGCTAGGGGTGTAGCCCGGAGGTAGAATGTCCCTGGGTTCAATCCTCAGTACCGCCAAAAAAAAAAAAAAATCTCAAAAAGTAAGCAGTATATGCTGGAATTGATTTGAATTTTTTATCTTTATGGGAACAGATGCTAAAAGAGCCGCAGTGGTCTTTGGAGGAAGATTCTTGGCCCCATTCTCCCTACAATATATGCCTCTGACAGCTGGCCCATGTTCTATTTTTAGACATAATCTATGGGATTACAGAATGGTTTCATTTCTTTTAAAGCTATACTGCAATTGCCTAGAAAATGGTTTATTTTTTAGCAATTTGAAGACTAATATGTAGATTAAAAAGGAAAAATCTTTTTTATTTAATTACTGATGTGGATCCCTTTATCTAAATATTTCATCTTAAGCCAAACTTCTAATTGTGACCATATTTTAACTAATTCAGGAGAAAAAAAATGCTAAACTACAGGAATTCTAGAAGTAGAAATGCATTTTTACTTATTTATGTCATATTACTAATCTTGATTTCCTTCATTGGTTCATGAGAGGTACAATGGATATACTGTTTATGAGCTTTAAAACTCATCTATAACAAACATCCATTGAGTACTTGCTATTTATTGAATACCAGTTGCATCCAGGAACTGAGCTCGCCTGATACTAGTTCATTTACTTTATGCCTCACAGTAATCAGGGAAAGTTAAGAGATGATGTCTCTGTTTTATATGAGAAAACTGAGACTGCTAGCAATTTAGTAACTTGTCCAAGCATCCAAATATAAAGTAGTAGAGCAAAAATAGGAACTCAGGTCTGCCTAATCTTAGAATTAGAACCTTATAGTAGGCAGCTTCCACTAGTTTTAAGTAGAAGCTGATTGGAAGGACTGAAATGGATAAGTTTAGAAAGATGTAGTGATTTAAATACAATTTTTGAGGAGTTTAATTGTAGATATTATACTGTAAAGTAGAATTCACAAGCAAGGCAAGGTGGCACATGCCTATAATCAAGCTACTCAGGAGGCAGAAGCAGGAGGATCACAAGCAGGAGGCCAGCCTGGGCAATTTAGTGAGACACACCCCTTCACACATGCACCCCAATCCCCACCCCGCAAAAAAGAAAAGAGAACTGGGGATGTAGCTCAGTGGTGGAGCACTTGCCAGCATATGCAAGGCCATGGATTCAATCCCTAGTGCCACAAATAATAAAATGAAGTATCTCCATATAACTGTTCATTTTAATTTAGAGCTCTCATTTTGTGGGTTCTATTACTTTTTGTCTTGATTGCATGAATGAAAAAATTGGGGAAACATGGTTTACTACTTTTACATCACAAAATGTTCATTTGGAAAAGGCCATTGCCTTTTGCTCATATAGAATTTAGAATTTTAAGCCGGGCGTGGTGGCACACGCTTGTAATCCCAGTACTTTGGGAGGCGGAGACCGGAGGATCCGGGTTCGCGGCCAGCCTCAGTTCTCTCTCTCTCTCCCTCCCTCCTTCCCTCCTTCCCTCCTTAGTGAGGCCCTCTGCAACTTCGTGAGACCCGGTTTCAAAATAAAGTATAAAAAATAGGGCCGGGGGTGTAGCGCAGAGGTAGAATGCCCCTGGGTTCAATCCCTGGTACCGCAAAAAAAAAAAGAATTTTAACAAAAAGTCAATGAGATTAAATTACCCTAAACATTGGAGGAAAAAATTCATTGTCAGTGGAGGTTAATTCCTACCTTGTGCCAGTGACTATTTTGGAAAACTCGGGCAAGTGATTTAGAATTTGGTAAGAATAATTTTGTTATTCTTCAAATTAAAATGATCAAGAAGCTACAATTATAGTATTTGTCCCACATTTTTCCAGAAATGATAATGTGTTAAGACTATAGGAAGAAACCATTCTTCTTCCAGGAAATGGTAGCCAGTCATGGTGGCACACACCTGTAATCCCAGTGCTTGGGAGGCTAAGACAGGAGGCTTGCAGGTTCAAGGCCAGCCTCAACAGCTTAGCGAGACCCTGTTTCAAAATTAAAAAATAAATAAATAAAAAGGGCTGTGAGCCGGGTTTGGTGGTGCATGCCTGTAATCTCAGTACTTGGGAGGCTGAGACAGGAGGATCACAGGTTTGAGGACAGCCTCAGCAAGTAGTGAGACTCTCATCAACCTAGCGAGACCCTGTTTCAAAATAAAAATAAAAAATAGGGCTGGGGGTATAGCTCAGAGGTAAAATGCCCCTGGGTTCAATCCCCAGTATGAAAAAAAAAATAGGCTGTAGGTATACTTTGGAGGTAGAATACCCCTGAGTTCAACCCCCAGTACCAGGAAAAAAAAGTGAGAGGCCTAAAAGGCAAGACCTTAACAGCTTTAAGAAATGGCCTTGAGAAAGGGATGGGGGGACACTCAAAACTTGGAGTCAGGTGCTAGATCTACCCATGTGGACAGTGGACTCCTATTTTCTGATCCTCAATTTTTTACTGGAAAATGGGGTTAAGAAAACACGGCGTGGTGGCACACACCTGTAATCCCAGTACTTGGGAGGTGGATACAGGAGGATCATAGGTTCAAAACTGACTTCAGCAACTTATCAAGACTTTCAGCAACCTAGGGAGACCCTGTTTCAAAATAAAAAATAAATAAAATGGGTTGGTGCTATGGCTCAGAGATAGAATGCCTCTGGATTCAATCCTCAGTAAAACACGCACACACACACACACACACACACACACACACACGGGTTAATGATACCTTCTTGTAGAGTTATTCTGTAGTCATGGACTTAAGTTGATTTATTATTAAATGATCAAGATGAAGAAATATGTTTTGAAGCTATGTGAATTTTGACATTTTACTAGTGATGTAATTCCACCATAATTATATTTAAATAACCTGCTGTCACACTTTGTTGCAGGAAAATACCTTTTTGTTATACAACTGGTTTCTACTTGGCCTACTTTAATGGTGTTAAATTGAATTTAATTGGTCTAATAGCAACCAACTCTTGTTTCATCACCATTCTGAAGGGTCCTGCGCTTGATTCGTAGGCGCTGTACAACAGTAGTAAGTGCAGAATTCATATTCCTTTTTAACTGTATTCATTTGTGGCAAGAAGAGTGATTTAATGATGGCTCCTTCGTTGCAGGACACAGAGGCCTCTTTGGCCTGGCTTTGGCTTATCACTTGCAGTGGGGTGATCAGCAGAGAGAGAATGTGCTGGCTTATTAACATTAAAAATAATGGTCAAGGTCTGGGGCTATAGCTCAGTGGTTGAGCATTTGCCTAGCATGCTTGAGGCCCTGGGTTTAACTCCCAGCACCACAAAGCAAAACAAAAAATGGCCAAACACTGGCTTCTCCAGCTCCCCACATACCATTTCCCCCTCCCCCACCTACATTTAGTTCATTGGGACCATTGTACTTTCTCTTGCTGTCCTTAAAAAAAAATCCTCTATTTCTCATTTGCTAATATGTTACTCCTTAATCCAAATTTTTGCTAGAATGGAGCTGCTCACTTTGTCATCCTGCCCAAAACCCCTCAGTCTGTGTATTTCCAAAGCCTGCTGTGACCCTGTCCTTATTTTCTGCCTTACGAAGTTTTGCTGTCGTGCCTCTAGGAGTGAGTGGAAGAAGGGAAAGGTACATCATAGTTCATCCCCCTCACTGTTTCTTTCCCTTTTATTTATTTATTTTTATTTTTGTGGTACTGGGGGTTGAACTCAGGGCCATTCTACCTCTGAGCTATACCCCCAGCTCTATTTTATTTTGTATTTGGAAACAGGGTCTCACTAAGTTGCTGAGGCTGCCCTTGAACCTGTGATCCTCTTGTCTCAGCCTCCCAAGTATTGGGATTTTAGGCATGTACCACCACACCTGGCTTACCGTTAGCTTTTTAAAAACAAGATAAGAGGTTATTTAAGAAGTGGTTATCTTGTAGTCAGAGACAGGCCACCGGAGTCAGATCTGTGTTCTGATCCCAGCTCTACCACATTCTAGGTGCATAATCTAGGTCAAAACATCCCATCTCTCAGAGCTGTTTCTTCATGTGCAGAAATGGAGGATAGTCTTTATCTTACAAATGTTAAGTGTTTAAAATATATGGGAAACATCTAGTGCGGTGCTTAGTGTTTGGGAATTGCTCAATACATCCTGTATTTTTTTTTTTTTTTTTGCGGTACTGGGGATTGAACCCAGGGTGTTCTACCTCCGTACTACACCCCCGGCTCTATTTTGTATACTTTATTTTGAAACTGGGTCTCACGAAGTTGCGGAGGGCCTCACTAAGTAGAGAGAGAGAGAGAGAGAGAGAGAGCTGAGGCTGGCCGCGAACCCGGATCCTCGGGTCTCCGCCTCCCAAAGTACTGGGATTACAAGCGTGCGCCACCACGCCCGGCTATCCTGTATTCTTTTCCTCAAAAAACATTTTCTAGGCCGAGTGTAGTGGTGCATTCCTGTAATCCCAGTACTTGGGAGGCTGAGACAGGAGGATCGGAGGTTCAAGGCCAGCCTCAGCAATTTAGTGAGGCCCTCTGCAACATAGTGAGACCCTATTTAAAAATAAAAAATAAAACAGGGCCAGAGGTGTACCTCAGAGGTAGAATGTCCCTGGGTTCAATCCCCAGCACCTCCCCAAAAAACTAAATAGAGTAACATTAATTTCTGTACTTATCCAGGGAGTATGTGTTAATCACCTCCTATATAAGGATAACTTCTCAATAATCCTTTGTCCTTAAGCTCTATTTTATCATTGGGAAAAGCCTTTTTTTGTTTTGTTTTGTTTTTTGTGGTACTGGGGATTGAACCGAGGGACATTCTATCTCTAAGCTACATCCCCAGCCCTTCTTTTTTTATTTTTTGTTTTGAAACGGGGTCTTGCTAGGTTGCTGGGAGTCTCAATACTTGCTGAGGCTGTCCTCAAACCTGCAATCCTCCTATCTCAGCCTCCCAAGTACTGGGATTACAGGCATGCACCACCAAACATGGCTGGGAAAAGCCTTTTATTCCAGGCAGTGGGCCTAAAAATGACTTTAGGGAACATCAGTCATTTGTTAAGTCAGGATCTGTTCATGCTGGAACAAAAAGAGTTCTGAACGATTAACCTCAGGATTCCATTTGTCCATATTTCTGTCCCTAGTATAGCGTAAGATAATCATGAATTCTAAACAAAAGTGGATCCTAGATATGTTAGGGTTTTCCAGAGAAACAGAAGCAATATGTTGGATAGATGGATGGATCAGTGGATTGAGATTTATTATAGGGATTGACTTCAATGATTACGGAGGCTGACAAAACCAAAATCTGTAGGGACTATTAGCAGTTGGAAAGCCAGTGCTGCTTTCTGAAGCTTGCAGGCCGGATACCCAGGAGAGCCGATGTTTCAGTTTGAGTTCAAAGGTGTCTGCTAGAGAGTTCTGTCTTGCTTGAGGGAGGCTGATTGTTGTTATTGTTCTATTTGGGCCTTCAACTGATTAGATGAGACCTGCCCACATTATGGAGGGCAGTTTGCTTTACTCAAAGTCCACTGACTTAAATGTAAATCTTATCCAAAAACCTTCAAAGACATATCCAGAATTGTGTTTGACCAAATATCAGGGACATTCTGTGACCCAGCCAAGTTGACACACAAAATTAACCATGATAGTAGTAATGCAGAAAACACTAGATTTAATGAAGAACATGACGCCACAGAGATTCTTACAATATTGACCATCGTTTTTTATGCTTCTTCATAATCACAGGACCGTAGGTAGCACTTTCCAGGGTATTTTTACTTAAATTATCTCAACTGATCTTCCTGGCAACTGTCAGGTTATTGGATTAGAGATATACCCCCATTTGTAAAACGAGGCTACTCAGACCCAGACATATTAGGATACTTGCTCAAGGTCTTATGGATAGTGAGTAGCAGGGTTAGGCCTTGCCCAGGTCCCATAACTTCAGTCCCAGGCATTTCTCCCTTGGCTATGTGTGCTCTTTGTGGCATGGAGGAATTTGGGAAATAGTTTGAGTGCCTGTGGCCTTCCTTGTAACTAGTATTATACTCCTCCGCGAAATCATTTTGTGAAAGAAAGTTAACCAAATATCTATTGGCAGAATCTAAACATTTTGTTTTTTGGATGTCTCTAATGATACCCTGAGGTTGAAAGAAAAAAACGGGGGGGCACATTCGCAACAGAAAGAGTAATGTCAAAAAGTAATTAGAGCAGGACAAATGGATTGTGCTGCCATGTTCAGGGCTGTTATTTCTGTAGGCAGTGAGGAGGAAGGCACTAATGCAATCTGACGGATCTGGAGCAAAACCCAGGGCACCGACAGCAAACTGCAGAGACCCGACCAGTGGCGAGGCTCAAATCACAAGTTTTGATGGAATAATATTTGATATCTCAAAGAGTTTCGTGGTTTTTGTAGAGTCTAATTGTTTTAAGAGGCCTATTTTCTTGATTTCAGCTTTTGGGAAACAACCTGTGAAGATAGTCAGTGTGTCCTAGGAATGCTAGGATCATTCCCATCCCAGCACTCTGGCCCTGCACATTCCTGGGCTGAGCAGGGACACAATGCCAACAGGGGTTTTGGAAGAGAAGATACCTAATAGAAAACTAATTGGAGTGACTAGATGTTACCTATTCAGAGAGCGAATGATAGAGTAAATGAGTCTTACGAGTTCTTACCTTGGTATTAGAGAATTGACCTGAAGAAGGTCAGAAGATGGTAATACTCTTGTCTGTTGGAGGACAGGATGATTTGATTTGCTAGCCTAGCTGACCTTGGACTGTGATCCCACTGCTGCCACCAGGCACAAGGAAACTGCCACAGCCCTCAAGAAAAACAATTTCCTTCATTTTCCTGGAAGGAAACTTCACAAGGGGAAGAGTAGATTGATTCTCTTCCCTGTGGGTCACCATATCCATGAAGTCTCTTACTAACTGCTCCCACCAGTATGGCATGAAGTTAAGAGCTTGTGCCTTAATACTCAGCCATTCCTATGACTTCTTGATCCATATTCTAACCCTGCCCTCTACTAACTGTTTGACCTTAGGCAAATTACCTGACCTTTCCAAGCCTTGGTTGAACTCTAAACTCAGGATAACAAAGGAGATTTCTTATGAGATTGTGATGAGATGATACATGTAAAGCATTTAGTACTGGTGTCAGGCACAAAGTAAGGCCCAATAAGAATGGAATAAAAAGTATAGGGGAGAGGAGGGAGGCTTACATTGTCTACCAAACAGGTGTCAGTGGTAAGTTAAATATCCATTCTTTAACTCTGATGTAAGCAGAATACACCCCCCCCGAAACCATAGTACAGCTGAGATATGGCTAGAATGGTTAAACCAACATTTCCTTAATGCTCAAGGGATAGGAAGGAGAAATTAAGACAGAATATTATGATTCTAAATAATTGGAATCATAAGGTGTAGATTGTTCCTCTTAGACCTCTGGAAGGAATTAACCTTTCCTTCCTGGCTCTTTGCTTGCCTGAACTGCCCTCCTCTTTTCTGCCTCCACATCCTCAACCCTCTGACAACTTAGAACTGACGAAGATCAAGTCATATCCCTACTGTTCTTCAACTCACTTCATTTTGATTTTTTTTCCCTTTTTCTTATCATGTCACAACCTCTGCAGAGTACTGGCTGAATGAGGGATGAAGCAAATCCAGCACTCCCCTGCAGAGATAGCCCTCATACCTGGCACACTGGAGGGAAATGTATTTCTAGACCTTTAAAGTATTTTCTGCTTGATGCTGGGTTATAATGCCCCCCCCCTTTTGCAGTACAGGGGATTGACCCACAGGTGCTCTACCACTGAGCTACATCCCCTGCCATTTTTATGTTTTGTATTGAGACAGAGTCTAAGTTGTGCTTGTGATCCTCCTGCATCAGCTTCCCAAGTACCTGAGATTATAGGTATGTGCTGCTGTGCCTGTCTGACAGTCCCTTTTTTTTTTTTTTTTTTGCGGTACCGGGGATTGAACGCAGAGGCGTTCTACCTCCGCGCTACACCCCCGGCCCTATTTTTTATGCTTTATTTTGAAACCGGGTCTCACTGACAGTCCCATTTTTATGTTCTATAGTTTATCACATCTTGAGTCTGAGGGGCCCCAACAACCACTAGTTTACGGAATTATTTTCCAAGGTTCACTTTTTTTATGCATAGACCCATTTTAAAATTGAACCCAGCCAGGCATGGTAGAGCACGCCTGTAATCCCAGTACTTGAGAGAGGAGGATCACAGGTTCGAGGCCAGCCTCAGCAACTTAGCAAGACCTTATTTCAAAATTAAAAAGTAGCTGGGCGTGGTGGCACATGCTTGTAATCCCAGTACTTGGGAGACTGAGACCGGAGGATCCGGGTTCACGGCCAGCCTTAGCTACTTAGCGGGGCCCTCTGCAACTTAGTGAGACCCTGTTTCAAAATAAAGAATAAAAAATAGGGCTGGGGGTGTAGCTCAGAGGTAGAATGCCCCTGGGTTCAATCCCCAGTACTGGAAAAAAAAAAGTTTTATTTGAATGTGTTCAAGTGCATCCTCCATTTGACTTTGCATAAAAAAACTTAAGAGAAATGACAAAAAAAATTCAAACCATAAGTCATATACAAATATTGGGGGCAGAGGAGGAAAGATGGCTAATTTCTGGCAACTATTTTGCTAAAAAGTATAAAAGACTACCTTGCATCTACCATCTCCATAGGTCTTCCCAGCAACTGGCAAGCAACTAAGAAAACAAGGAAAGCTTAACACAATCAACTAATCTTTTCCCATAGCTTTCTCCGGTCTACACTGAACAGGTTTAGATAACTGCAGCAGGAAGAACTGGGTCTATGTGGAAAATCCTGTGTCGTTCACACTAAACTGGGTTGACAATATGGGTAATCTCTCTTCCTCTCATTTTCCAGATGGGGAAATAGGTTCAGACAGGCAAAATAGCAATTTCCTTGGAATTTTCTATTGATCACTGCTGAAAAGATCAGGGCTCTTACACTTCTCTCTCTCTCCTTTTTTTGCACTAGAGATTGAACCCAGTGGCATTCTACCTCTGAGCGACACCCTCATCCCTTTTTATTTACAAATTTTTAATGCACATTTATTTAAAAAGTTAAAGAGCTGGGTTTGATGGCACACGTGGCAAGAGCCAAAATTTGAACCTGTATAGTCTGATATATATTCTTCCAGACTTTTCAGAATACACAGTTTTTTAAAAAAATTAAATTATATTCTTATTTTATTCTATAGCATGTTTTATTTCATTTATTTATTTATTTATTTATTTATTTATTTATTTATTTATTTATTTTGTTACTGGGGATTGAACACAGGGGCATTCTACCTCCGAGCTACACCCCAGCCCTTTTTATTTATTTTTATTTTGAAACAGGGTCTTGCTAAGTTGCTGAGGCTGTCCTTGAACCTGCGATCCTCTTGTCTCAGCCTCCCAAATACTGGGATTACAGGTATGTGCCACCACATCTGGCTTATTTCACTTTTCTTAGACTCTTCCATGATAGGACTTATAGATCTATTTCAGTATTTTTAACAGTTACACTAGTGAATGTGTCAGGATTTGTTTAATTCATTTTTTGTTAGTAGACATTGTATTGTTTGTATTCTCTATTATGAGTAGGGCTTCAGTGACTATCTTCATATACTATTTTCCTTTCCTATGCCATTAATTTTGTAGAATAAAATCCTAGGATAAGAATTTCTAGGTGAAAGGATTTATACATTTGGATTTTGGTGTTGTTAATTTTTGTTCCCCACAAATGGGGGTAAACAACAGCCCCCACTCTTCTACCCCCTCTCCTTTATAAGCAGGGTAGAAGAGAGTCTGTTTTTTTCACTCTTTCCAATGCTGTATTACCTATTATTTCTCTAATGTCCGCAGTTGTATAGATCATATAAATGCTCCAGAGAGAATTGGCATATCAGGGAGAGTCCATGGTGAACAACTGGTAAATCAACAGTAGTTTCTAGCCTTAGTGAAGGATGTGGCATTTCTCTAAGGTCTCAAGAACTGAGACATTGGGATAGCATAAACTTTAGATCATATTAATTTATGATGGCTTATTTGGTTGATCTAACGTGAACACTGTTTGAGACATTTCAACAATAGCCATTTCTATTTTCTTAGACCTGTCATCTAACTGCTCTGGTCTCATAGTTACTGTGCAACTGATTGCTCCCTGTAGTATTCCTGCCTTGCCCCAGCTCTTGTTTAAAGTGATGCTGAGAAGAGAAAATGAGACCTTGGATTTTCTGTAGTAGGTAGGCATGCTTGCTTTCTTTCAACTGAAACTACCAAATTGAGGCCAACAGCCTAAAGTGTGCTCCTTTAGTCTCCCCAGGAGTAAAGCTCCAGTTATTTCTGTTGTTGATAAGATCCAAGTTGATAAAGGCATGGCATGGTCACTATCACTAGTGTAGCAGTATATACCTGTTTAAGGGGAGTTAAGTTTTCTATCATGGAACCAGTAAAGGCATCAAGGACACACAGTGTTGACTGCTGCTAGTTGTGAATAATCCCTGTTGTCTTGCAGGAGCTAGCATGTGCCTTACATCCTGAATCTTAGGACCCATCCTTGGCATGTCTTGTGGATTTTGCATTTGTCTCCTGCTCATCCCTTTCTTTCCATGCCCAGGCTCAATACCTGCATCCTGAGGCCCTGTTAGTCTGGGTAATGCTGCCCTCTGCTGGTGAGCTGAAGGACATCCACAGCAGCTTGGATAGGTCTGAAACTGTAGGAACAAAGCTATATGGAGCCAGACTCATAAAAGCCTTGTGTAGTATCCAGCTTCATGACCCCATCCTAAAACATTTTCCTGTGAAAATGTTTCACTAGACATGAGAAAAGATAAAAGTGCACAGACCTTTGTTGTAACATTATCTGTAAGGGCAAAAGAATAATACCTGGGTGTATAGCACTAGATAATTTTATTTCCATTCAACTGCTACAATGGGCTATGTAAAATAAAACATAGAATGAAAATACTTGTCACCAAACAATAACCAGACAGAATCTAAATGTGCTGTCAAAGCTGGAATGATTTCCATTGTTAGTAAACATTGTTGGGGGAGGGGAACTACCTGCATGATTGATCAGAAATCCAGCATGAATCTGGCAAGGTGACCAGGAGAGGTGTAAAAGTCTGTTTTCTTATCTCCTCACCTGTTCCCAATCTTGGTTGCTCCTCTGCTGATAAGTATTTAGGTTTCTTTTAGCTTTCTAAACTTGTGCCAAGTATTTCAGTGATCATCCTTACACATTATCTTTGCGAACACGAGTGAGTACTCCTGTAAGAGAGTAGAGAAGTGGGGGCTCCCGGGGGGATCAGTGGCCCCGAATGGAGCTGAAGAAGAACCTGTTGAAGTGCGGGCGGGTGTTGAATGGGAGCAGCGACTGAGGCACCAGATCGCCGTGGCTGTGATGGGTGAAAGGCTGATCATGCATCCAGTGCATGTGTCACCGTTAACACCGTTAGAGAAGAAGCGCAGAAAACTCCTGTAGCAGGTCTGGCTTTCCCAGAAAGAAAAGGCAGCCATGGAAGTGGGAGCCCTCAAAGCCAGCCAGGACCAGTGGACCACAGCCCAAACGACAAGAGAAGACAAAAGCCCCCAGGATGGAGACGTGAAGGACATTGAAGATGAGAGCCACGGTGCTTAACTCTTCCACCAGAACATTTTCAGCTGGAGCCGGGAGGGTTTGGTGGTTGTTTCAGAGGACTTTGGAGAAAGCATTATCCCTTTCCATTCTGTGTGTGTGTGTGTGTGTGTGTGTGTGTGTGTGGTGTTGAAGATTGAACCCGAGGGATTCTACCTCTCAGCTACACCCCCAGAACTTTTTCTTTTTTTCTTTTCCCTTTCCTTTCCTTTCCTTTCCTTTCCTTTTCTTTTCTTCCCTTTCCTTCCCCTTCCCCCCCTTCCCTTCCCCTTCCTTTCTTTCCTTCTTTTTTATTAATTTTTACAGTACTGGGGATTGAACCCAGGGACATTCTACCTCCACGCTACACCCCCAGCCCTATTTTATTTTTCTTCAGAAACAGGGTCTCACTAGGTTGATGAGAATCTCAGTACTTACTGAAGCTGTCCTCAAACCTGCGATCCTCCTATCTCAGCCTCCCAAGTACTGGGATTATAAGCGTGTGCCACCACGCCCGGCTTTATTTTTTGTTTTGAAATAGGGTCTCACTCGGTTGCTGCAAGTCTCACTAAATTGCTGAGACTGTCCTCAAACATCTGCCCCCACCCCCATCTTACCTCCCAAGTTCTGGGATTACAGGTGTGTGCCACCGCGCCTGGCTCCCCTTCCATTCTCCCCGGGTTCTTCCCTAGTGGCCTGCTCACCTCCCTTGGAGGGTTATGTTGGTGATGTGCCTAATGAAGTGTCTCTCACCTGCGCCGGAAATCATTGCCTTGCTGAAACCAATAATGGGATCGTGGACGGCAAGTCTAGCACTCGGACAAGGCTCATGTAGAAAAGCATAACATTCAAAGCTTAAGCAAAAGCAGAAAGCCCTCAAAGATGAGGATGTCTCAAGCGAGAACGCCAAAAATTACCTTTAATCTAGGAGTATTTATCTAGCTGTCAGCCTATTAGGTTTCTTCATGCTCCCTTGTCCGCAGGTGTGCATTGAGTCATGGTCCAGCAGGGCTTGGCAACCCTAACCCACATCCTAGGTGTGTTTTTAACTTGTTTTTCTTCTAGTTTTACTTAAACTTGTTTTGACCCTTACTTACATTCTTAAGGACCTAGTTTCCAGTTTTAGCTTCCTCATAGATAACGTCTGTACGAACTTCTCCCTGGACCTCTTTCATCTCTGCCAACATTGTCACTAACTCCTCATTGGAAGGGAAGAGGGTACAAAAGAAAGATTGGAGAGGGCCCTTTCTAGCAGTCAACTCTATTTGTAATAAAACCCTAGAGCTTTGGAGAAGGAAGGGAGGGAGGGTTACCCAGGCACAGTGGCTCACCCCTATAATCTCAGTACTTGGGAGGCAGAGACAAGAGGATTACAGGTTCGAGGCCAGCCTCAGCAACCTGTTTCAAAATAATAAATAAAAAGGGCTGGGAATAAGCCGGGGGTGGTGGCGCATGCTTGTAATCCCAGTACTTTGGGAGGCGGAGACCAGGGGATCTGGGTTCACGGCCAGCCTCAGCTCGCGCATGAGCGCGCGCTCTCGCTCTCTCTCTCTCTCTCTCTCCCCGTGTCTCTCTCTCTCTTTCTCTCTCTCTCTCTCTCTCTCTCTCTCTCTCTACTTAGTGGTGAGGCCCTCCGCAACTTCGTGAGACCCGGTCTCAAAATAAAGTGTAAAAAATAGCGCAGAGGTAGAGCGCCCTTGCGTTCAATCCCTGGTACTGCAAAAAAAAAAAAAAGGGCTGGGGATGTAGCTCAGAGGTAGAATGCCCCTGGGTTCAATTCCCTGGGAAAAAAGGAAGGGAAGGAGGGAGGGGAATGAATGTTTAATTCAGAAAGATACTAAAAATTAAAACAGTATGCCTTTTTGGTCATGATTATGTTTGGGTTATAGACTTGGCTGCCTTCCTTGACTCCTCTACGCCACACTTACATTTGTCCTTGAAACCATGTTTTCTAAAGTACCTATTATTTTTACTAACAAAAGGCTTGTGGCTGAGCACCTGCTTACAGAGTTTTGCATCCTTTAGGGTGAAAAAAAGTTGCTTTGTGGAGGAATGGAGAGTTGGAAGGGTGGGATAATTAGAATTATAAAATGTTTGAAATAGTGTGTTGCTGCTGGTGTAATAGGCTTTTCTAGTTTCTACTGTCTACCTTCTGTATATTTCACCATATACACATTCAGGATTTTTTTTTTTTTTTGCAGTACTGGGGATTGAACCAGGGGCATTCTATCTCTGAACTACACCCCAGCCCTATGTTTTATTCTTTATTTTGAAACAGGGTCTCATTAAGTTGTGGAGGCCACACTAAGTAGCTGAGGCTGGATGTGAACCCAGATCCTCTCTCAGCCTCCCAAGTACTGGGATTATAAGCGTGTGCCACCACACCCGGCTCATTCAGGATTTTTAAAGCTGCTTGTGTGTGTGTGTGTGTGTGTGTGTGTGTGTGTGTGTGTGTGTTACTGGAGATTGAACCCGGGGCATTCTACCTCCGAGCTACACTCCCAGTCCTATTTTATTTTTTTATTTTGAAACAGGGTCTCACTAAGTTGCTGAGACTGGCCTCAAACCTGTGGATCCTCCTGCCTCAGCCTCCCAAGTACTAGGATTACAGGCATGTGCCACCACGCCCAGCCTCTATGGATCTTTAATAGACCAGGATTTCCCTTCCAGGTCTGTACTTGGCTCCTGCTCCAGAACCCCACCCACAGATGCCTGCCCTAGTTGCCAGTCAGCAGTATATCAAGTTGTATAATTTTGCTGAGTGTTGATTTTCAGGTCATTGTGATTCTTGTAGTGAAACACTTACTGTAAAAAGCACCCAACCATTTTCTTTTTAATCAGTTTCCTTTTTAATAAGGGGATTATAATGCTGGAACTGCAGTCTATGCAATTTCTAATGTTCTAGCCTAGAAATTTAGTGATTTCTTTTTACACTACATTCATCTTGGAATTTTCAATGTTATGTGATAAAGTACCCAAGCTCTCCAACTTTCTTTTTTTTGGCAGTACTTGGGTTTGAACACAGGCCCTCACACATGCTAGACACACACTCTACCACTGAGCTTTTTATTTTATTTCGAGACAAGGTCTCACTAAGTAACCCAGGCTGGCCTTGAACTTACAATCCTCTTGTCTCAGCCTCCTGAGTTGCTGGGATTACAGGCGTGTGCCACTGCACGCAGCCCAAGCTCTCCAACTTTCTATTAACTTGATCTGAACAGAGATACTCAATGGAATCCAAGTATCTTATTTGTGTGAAAAGTGAACCTCGCCAGAACTGAGTAAGCACCATTAAGCGGGCAATACCAGACTTTGAATCCACAATTACATCATTAGGACCAAAAGGGCAAATAAGATTGTAAAGAGCCATCTTCCAGGAGTTGGCTCATATGGATTGCCTTAATGCATTTGAATGTCGCTTGCAAAGAAGACAGGACAAATGGGAAGGTCTGCTCTGGGCAGAGCTGTTGAGGCCTAACAGCATCCAGGAGAACGGGAAATTTTCAATGTGTAGCCACATCATTGAGGAGGGGTTATCACGATATCTATAGTCATTTCTGTGCTAAACTAATTTGCAAATGGAATTTCTGCTTATATTGGTAGATTCTGTCCATGTCAAGATGAGCCTGAGGCAGAGTTTATTTTTAGGGTCTACCTCTCAGCTTGCTGCACTTGGCCTTTCTGTCTTCTTATGACTTTATCTATCTTTATCATCCTATAAAACATAGATTCCTAGCCAGGCGTGGTGGGGCACACTTGTAATCCCAGTACTTTGGGAGGCGGAGACCAGAGGATCTGGGTTCACGGCCAGCCTCAGCTTGCGCACGTGCTCTCTCTCTCTCTCTCTCTCCCTGTCTCTCTCTCTCTACTTAGTGAGGCCCTCCGCAACTTCGTGAGACCCAGTCTCAAAATAAAGTATAAAAAATAGGGCTGGGGGCGTAGCACGGTGGTAGAACGCCCCTGCGTTCAATCCCCGGTACCGCCAAAAAAAAAAAAAACATAGATTCCTAAATTGGGTGATGCTGGCCCTGGTGGGGGGCACACTGGATCTATCCATGGGGGGTACGAGCAGCCCCAGTTGCAACTAGGGGGTGCTGAATAAAACAAAGGGGGCAGTGGAAGTTCCCAGGGGGTGTTCTGAGTCTTTTTTTTTTCCCCTGAAAGGGGGCAGTAAGCCAATACATTTGGGAATCTAGGCCATAAACTGACCATCACCAATGGTTTTAGATTCTATCATACGGCTTGCATGTCAGGTAGCTAATCTGATAAACTAATCACTACTCTTGGGAGAATACCTAAAGGACAGGTGTTGAGAAATACATGAATGCTAATCAAGGTCCTCGAGAAAAATTCTGTAACCCACAAAGTTTTCCATTCTGGTTGGTGGGAACAAGAACATATTTTTGGCCTTGAGTGAGCTCCAGAGACTTTCCCCTCTACTCTTTTGGGTGGTTCTTTCCCTAGCCTGGGTTAGTTTTTCTCTTAAACATGCATTGACCAGACCTCCACTGAAACTTGGAGGACCCAGCGCAGATCTCTGTCACGCTCTCTCTTTGTTCTGTCCTGCGAACTCTAGCTGGCCCGAACTCCTGGACTCCCAGCTCCAAATCCTCATCTTCAGAAGCCTGTTGGGCTATACCTGGTCTCTCCTTTCCTGTGCTCCAGCTGGAAGCCCTCCAGGCAGTTAGGTGGGGCCTTTGTGGGGCTTGCTTTGCTTGTTTCCCCTCTTTGGGAATCACTGTCTTTTGCCTCCTGAAGTCCAGTACCTGAAAATTGTGTTTTACATTGTCCAGTTCCATAGTTGTCTCTGTCAGTCAGGAGGCTAAATCTAGTTCCCCATAACTCCATCTTGGCCAGAGGTACAGAAGTCCATTTACATACTTTTATGTGTTTTTAAATATACTTACTTACATTTTTATAAAAGGCACCAAACTGATTTTCATTTTTTACACTAACAATATATTGTCAAATTCTTTACATGCCAGTAAATTAAAGACTTACCTCATTCTTTATTATCCACTCCCTATTGATTGCAGGATTTGTTTTGAGTTTTTAAAATGTATTTAGCTAATACAGTACTGCAAGGCATAGCTTTTTACTTCTGTACGATACATTCCTTAAAAGGGGATTGCTGGGTTAAATGGTATGTGCATTTTGAAAGATAAGCTTGATTTTAATAAATAATACCAAAAATTATCTCTCAAAATGTTACACCAGTTTATATAATGATGGCATGATGGAAGATGCTAAAAAAATAATCCTACAAACTGCTACTTTGTATTGATAGTGATAGAATATATAGGAGAGTTTACCTTCCCCAGAGTATAAAAATTGTAATTGGATGTGTGTGTGCAAAGGGGGGGAATGGACCCAGGGGCATTCTACCTCTGAGCTATTCCCCCAGCCCTTTTTTTCTTTTGAAACAGGATCTGGTATTCAATTCAATACCAAGTGCTGGTGTTGAATTGAACCTGCAATCCTCCTGTCTCATCCTCCTAAATACTGGGATTCCAGAGGTGTGTCACCATGCCTGGCTGCAATTGGATAATTTTTAAGGGTCTGATAGGGTGGCAGGCAAATTCTTAGACTGGTGTGATTTACAATTGGCCCATCTGCTGACCAGTTAAATAACTCTGAAGAAAAGATTATCTATGAGGTTACATTGCATAGTGTCCAGATGTGAGAGCCCTCTGCCCATATCCCTAATACTATTCCCTTTGGCTACAGTGCCATTTAAGTCCACAGAGAAGTTTGGACAAGTCTCAGGAAAGTGTTTCCTGGAAGTCACTGGACTCTCACACCTGAAATTGGTTCTTTCACTGCTTGCCACATTGATTTGTCCTCCTAACACTGAACCCAGGATGAGCTCTTTGGAGGGTCTGCAGAAATCATGACTTTTGTTCTAGCTGAAGGTCTGAGCCTGGAACCTGGAAGGACTCTGAGAGTGAGGTGCAGAGGAGAGGAGTGGTTCAAGTCACCAATGGAAACCCATCCTTCTTCACTTGATGTCTGGTTTTAATTCCTTGCTTAGCGTTATTTGGAACCCTTATCAAAAAGCAAAAAGGAAGCCGGGCATGGTGGCGCACGCTTGTAATCCCAGTCCTTGGGAGGCTGAGACAGGAGGATCGCAGGTTCGCAGCCAGCCTCAGCTACTTAGTAAGGCCCTCCGCAACTTAGTGAGACCCTGTTTCAAAATAAAGAATGAAAAATAGGGCTGGGGGTGTAACTTGGAGGTAGAATGCCCCTGGGTTCCATCCCCAGTTCCGGGAAAAAAAAAAAAAGCAAAAAGGCTCTGGAATACAGTGAGCTGGGCAGTGTAGCCTCACAGCTCAGCTGTCACTTCCTCTGGGAAGCCCTTCCAGAATTTCCATTTAATCCATCCAGTAATGAAATAAATATTGGATACCAAGAACATCGTGGCGAGGTGCTCTCACCCCAGCTAAGACAAGCACCTCTCCTCTGAGCACACGTCATTGTCTCTCCCACTAGCCGGAGCTCCTCAAGGACAGGATCTTGACTCGTTTGTCTTGACCTACCCACCTCCAGCTTGGCACAGAATAGGAATTGCTTGGTTTTGGCCTGCTCTAAATGTTGACTGTCTCTAATTCTGGGCTACTTAGGGGATCCTCCCCTCCCTACCCCCAGGTGTCTGAGTAAGTATTCTATTTCACTAATGGGCGGGAGGACGAAGATTCTTATGGAGCACCTGAACCACGTGCCTGGGAATAGGAAAAATAATAACTATAGCTCAGTTTGTGGACTCCATGATCGGTTCTTGGTAATATAGTGTTTTACATATATTCTCAATCAAAATGGCCTGCTCCTGTTTAGTTTGGTTTGTTTTTTTTTTTGTAAGGGAAGTGAGACTCAGAGAGATGAAGAGACATAATTTCTTACTGTGGGACTTGACATGTTTAACTTGACAGCCCACTACACCTCTCTGTCCTTTCCCCACATAAGTTTAAAGGAAGGCTAAACTGTTGAATGGGCCAGGAAGAAGTTATTCCCAGGTGGTACCCCACAGTGGCATTCTAACCTGAGAGACAGAGAGGAGAGTTATTTGGAGTCAGAAGCACCTCTCCCCTCAGCTTGGTATTAGTGTCTTTGAAATGACCAATTAGAGTTAATCTCTCTACCTTTCCCCACAGAGTGGCAAGGTTGTTTTCACCTCTTTTTCTCTGCTGGGCATTGAACTCAGGGCCTCCTTGCACATAGTAGTCAAGGACTCTACAAGTGAGCTACATCCCCAGCCCATTTTTTAAAACTTTGAGACAGGGTCTTCTAAATTGCCCAGGCTGACCTCTAACTTGCGACCCTCCTGCCTCAGCCTCCCAAGTAGCTGAGATGACAGGCGTGCACCACCATGCCCAGTTTTAACTTTCTTATGAATTACTGCTCTTCCACTGCTACAGAATAGTGTCCTGAGTCACCTACTACCATCAGCAAGGTTAACCACATGCTCAGGGTGCTGCCTCATTTCCTCTACAGGGACGTCTGAGAAATAACCCGATAGATGGGCACTCATTTTAGTACACTTTCTGGTGGCATTTTGGCAATGTCTATGAAAAAATTTAAATGTACAAATATTGATTTAGCTATCTACCTCTGGCAAATATGTCTTAAGAAACTAATCGGGCCAGGCGTGGTGGCGCATGCTTGTAATCCCAGTACTTTGGGAGGCGGAGACCGGAGGATCTGGGTTCGCGGCCAGCCTCAGCTCTCTCTCTCTACTTAGTGAGGACCTCCGCAACTTCGTGAGACCCGGTTTCAAAAATAAAGTATAAAAAGGTAGGGCCGGGGGTGTAGCGCGGAGGTAGAACGCCCCTGGGTTCAATCCCCGGTACTGCCAAAAAAAAAAGAAACTAATCAGAGTCAGTCAAAGATTAATATACAAGGTTCTTTATCATATATGCTTTTAAATTTGAAAATTGGAAGCGGCTCATATGCCTAGCAAAAAACATTGTTCAAATTATGCAACATTGTCAGGTGTGGTGGCACACCTAACAAGACCCTGTCTCAAAATAAAAATAAAAATAAGGCTAGCAGCTGGGTGTTGTGGTACATGCTTGTAGTCGTAGTAATTCTGAAGCTGAAACAGGAGGATCACAGGTTTGAGACCAGCCTCAGAAATTTAGCTAGATTCTCAACAACCTAGCAAGGCCCTGTTTCAAAATAAAAAATAAAAATAGGGCTGAGGGTGTAGGTTGGGGGTCGAATGCCCCTGGGTTCAATTGCCAGTACCACAAAAAAATATAAAAAACTAAGGGCTAGAGATAGCTCAGAGTTAAAGTGCCCATGGGTTCAATCCCCAGTACCATACATAAAAAAAAAAAAATGCAACATCTATTGATGAAATACTTTGCTGCTGTTAAATATAGCCTTTACAAATAATAGTTGAAGATGTTATATAATACATATTTAATATAATATCTTATGGAATATATTATTCATTAGAGCTTTTTTTTCTTTTGCAAAACTGGGGATGGAACCCAGGGGTATTCTACCTCCAAGCTATACCCCCAGCCCTATTTTTTATTCTTTATTTTGAAACAGGGTCTCACTAAGTCGCGGAGGACCTCACTAAGTAGCTGAGGCTGGCTGCAAACCTGTGATCCTCCGGTCTCAGCCTCCCAAGTACTGGGATTACAAGCGTGCACCACCATGCTCAGCTAGAGCTTATATAATATAATATTGCTAAATATTATGAGTTTATTGAGAATTTAGTGTGACGGGTATTATGTTAAACATTTTTCATAAGATTTTATCTTCTATTTCTTACAGAGACTTTTGAATAGGTAATCCTAACAACTTATTTTATAGATAAGGAAATTGAGACAGAAGTTATACAGTTTACCTAAAGTATGTAGTAAATTTGCAGGATTCAAAATTTGAATCTAGAGTTAACCCTAGAACTAATGCTTACTTAAAATTTCTTTTGTTCTTTCCTCCTATAAAAGAAAAAGAAATGGTCCTGTGCACGAGATAATGGGGGCTGAGGTCCAACTCCAGGATGTCCAGGAGCAGCACAGACTTATTGTCCCTTGTGCTGGAGTACATATCCCAGGCTCTGATATCTCTGTTGGCTTTACTCAACATGTTTAAAGGTCAAGCTGCAAAAATCTGAGATCCAAAGCCATGGGTTTGGTAGTATTTCATGATTCATCGGAGAGGAAAATGAGTAAATGCACACACAGAGGCAGTAGGTTCTAGGAAAGCACATGTGCTAGGCAAGAGCTCTACCACTGAGCTGTACCCCCAGCACTAACTCATGGTTGTAAACGTTTGTGTTTCAGTTCATAGTAATTATATATTTTCAAGGATGCTCCAATTGTCCCACCTTTGTGCTGGCTCAGTAGCTTTTGAGGGATAGAAAAAACAGGATTTATGACAGGTTGAATGTGTCTCCAGTTCAAGGGGAGGGAGAAGTCAAGGGAAGAGCCCTAGGTTTTTGGATTAGGTGGTTCGTTGATACCATTCCTGAACAGAATGGCCAGAAAAGGGAGCCGGTTTTAAAGAGAGATATATCTGCACATATGTACGGTGTTTATTTTTATTTCAATTAATTAGTTAATTAATTTTGTGGTACTGGGGACTGAACCTAGGGGTGTCTGCCTCTGAGCTTCACCCCAGCCCTAGTTTTTTATTTTGAAACAGGGTCTTATGAAGTTGGTGAGGGCCTCGCTAAATTACTGAGGCTGTCCTCAAATCTGTGATCCTCTTGTCTCAGCCTCCCAAGTGCTGGGATTACAGGTGCATGACACCATACCCGGCTGTCTGAGGTGTTTGTTGGTTGGTTGGTTGGTTGGTTCTGGGGATTGAAGCCAGGGGCATTCTACCTCTGAGCTATACCCCAGCCACTTTTTATTTTTTATTTTATTTTATTTTTTGGTTTTGAAACAGGGTCTTGCTAGGTTGATGAGAGTCTCACTACTTGCTGAGGCTGGCTGCGAACCTGGGATCCTCGTGTCTCAGCCTTGCAAGTACTGGAATTACAAGTGTGCACCACCACCACGCCTGGCTTGTCTGAGGTGTTTATGACAGCTACCTCTCCGTGGATATGCCCAGGAGGTGGTTAGATCTCTCCAGAATGTCAGGCTCACTGGGGGACTCTGTGACTCCAGGACCCAGGATAGAGCTCATTTGCTTTGTGTAGTTAACTGAGTCAGACTGGAAAGTGCTTGTTTGATAAACATTATTTATCTTGTTATATCTCATTTGAAAAAAATTGATCCTCTACCAGCTTGAGACATGTTCTGCCCCAAAGAAGACTCTTAACTCCCTATTGCTCTCTCTCCCTGTGTCTGTACGTAGAGTCAGGTTCAATCTCTAGTAAAGGGGAAGGATAAAGCTGGTTGCAGGCAGGATTGCCACTTGGCCAGTTAGTAACCGGTCCTGTGGGTTTTCAGTTTTATTACACTCTTGTCTTTCATTCGAGAGGAGCTCTCTATATGGGTAGGACATACTGGAGTTGGAATTGGGGCTGGGAGAACTGGTTTTGGCTTTGCAGGAATGACCTAAGGGCAGGTATTTTGTGAATATTTGTATTCCTAAAGGATTTTCTTTCCCTTTCCTATGTTCCTGCTCTCTGAAGCATCTCCTTTCCTATTTTCTTTCCAAATGCCAAGCAATAGGCATATAATACCCAGCAAAAAATGTGGGACACAGTCCCTGCCCTCATATAGCTTAGAATCTAGTAGGTGATATAAATGTTAATCAAAGGATCACCAGCACCATATGATTCTGCATTAATACAAGAACCCAGCAAATAGGACATACTGGTCGAAATCTTTTACTACCAGTGCTGGACCTTCATTATTAGAAGATTTAGTGCCAAGCAGGTTTAAAGTATAGAAAATGTATATATAACATAGGGCCTGACATGTAGGAAACTCTGAAGTGGAATTTGTCTTGGGGGTAAGACCTCCTGTGAGGTAAGAATAGAGAGTTAGAACGTTTGAAAATGAAGTAAAATGTGAATGCACAAGCTGGGCGTGGTGGCGCATGGTTGTAATCCCAGTACTTGGGAGGCTGAGACCGGAAGATCGACTAGCTTAGCACATTTGCACTACCCTGGGTGTGTAGTTGGAATGGTGGGTAGTAGGAAGCATAATGGGAAATGCAGCGATAGAGCAGCAGGAACTGGGTCGTAAAGGGCCTGGAAATGTGGCCTTTTCCCCATAGGTGCCTGGGAACCATTGAGGACACTCAGTGAGGTGGGGTGGGGGCTGTGTATTGTAGCCCTTTCCTGGAGTCCTCCCACACAGTGGTGCTGCTTGTGGGCAGAGCCTTTTTTAGTATCATCTGGCTGTCTCCAGCTCAGATACATGGGTGACTAGACCCATGGAACAGCCTGAGAGGTCAGGATTGAGGCCAGAGTCTGCCAGGAAACGACAGGCCTTCGAGGGGTCTCCTTTTCAGGAGCGCCAAAGGAGGAAGACTGCCCTGCCTCGAAGTTTGGAACTTTCCTTTTTACTTGATTTTTTTTTTTTTTTTTTTTTTTTTTTTTTTTTTTTTTTTTTTTTTTTTTTTTTTTTTTTTTGGTGGTACTGGGGATTGAACCCAGGGGCGTTCTACCTCCGAGCTACACCCCCGGCCCTATTTTTTATCCTTTATTTTGAAGCAGGATCTCACGAAGTTGCGGAGGGCCTCACTAAGTAGCTGAGGCTGGCCGTGAACCTGGATCCTCTGGTCTCAGCCTCCCAAGTACTGGGATTACAAGCGTGCGCCACCACGCCCAGCTACTTGATTATTTTTTACTTCAACTGCATGGGTTGCTTAACAGCAGCTTGAACTATTGCTACAGTAAGATCTACAATATTTATGTGCATCAGTCTCTGGGCTAATCTGGGTATTACTTGTAAAGAAGGCAGACAGGTAGGGGGGACCACATGGGATGCGTGAGTCCCGACCTGTTCAGATCTCTCAGGAGACAGTGGTTGGCTGTGCTTAGGTTTGTAGGCTGTGTTCATGTTTCTTGTCTTTTCATTGAAAAAGAACTAATTTATTCATCCTATAATCTGTTCTTGACTGTGATACTTTAAAATTTCATGTACAAAATCTTGACTGGGGTCAGGTGTGGTGGCACACGCTTGTAATCCCAGTACTTGGGAGGCTGAAACAGGAGGATTGTAGGTTCAAGGCCAGCCTCAGCAACTTAGACTCGCAGTAACCTAGAGAAACCCTGTTTCAAAACAAAAAATACAAAAGGGCTGGGGGTATAGCTCAGAGGTAGAATGCCCCTGGGTTCAATCCCCAGTGCCATTAATTAATTAATTAATTAATTAAATCTTTACTAGGAAATGTGGGTTTTTGTTTCTTTTAATGGAAGAAAGGCTTTTTGCAGGTGAGAAACTAAATACTCATATTTAAATTACCTTGATTTTTTTCAAATATCTTTTTACAGTTGATTTGTTCAAATTTGAACCCAAACAAGGTACATGCGTTGCATGTGGTCCTTATTATATAAGGCGATTCTTTTGTGTGTGTGTGTGCGGTACTGGGGATTGAACCCAGAAGCATTCTACCTCTGAGCTATACCCTCAGCCCTTTTCTCAAAAGCTTCTTAAAAACAAATACAGCTGAAGTAATTCCAGTCATCTTGCAGCCCCTAGAACTGCTATCTTTTGTTTTACATTGAAAGACCCAAGTTTATATTACATCTTGATACTCCCCCCCCACCCCCCCCTGCAGCTTCAGAGTCT